>BQNB010021339.1:0-64361 GCA_026074375.1 Tanacetum coccineum | reverse complement strand
GTGATGAAGTGGATGTTGGTTGAGATACAATGTGACGATGAGATAGGATTAGATTTGTGGATTTGTTGTGATTGATTTGTGATGAGGGGTTTAGGATTAGTTAAGGTTGTCATTGATGTTGATGTTGGATTATAGATATGGGTGTTGCTTTAAATCGAGTCTGCCTCATCTTCTTTTCAATTTCTGTTTCGTTGACCTTGACTCGGTTATATCCGGTTTGACTCAGTCACGACTCAGTTGAGTCGACCCGGGTCAACTCGGTAAATACCTAGTTGACTCAGTTGGGTTTGGTGGGTTGCAAATTCAGACTTGCGAATTCGGGTGACACAAGTAACTGCGAATTCGTGTCCTTCTTTGTTTGCTAATTCGTGTCTGCGAATTCGGTGTCTGAAGAAGCTGCCAATTCGTATCTGCGAATTCGTATGGCTGCGAATTCGTATGGCTGCGAATTCGGTTTGCCTGCGAATTAGGTTGTACAATTTTCCCTGCTTTTCTTGTCCTTTTATCTTTTTAGCTAAGATTGTGGATCTGTGTCTCCCCATAATCTCATTTCAAACCATGACTGAAGAAGCTCAAAAGAGCTCAAAATAAGCAGTTTGAGACAAAAATAAGCCCAGAAAATATGCTTAAAAATAAGCAGTTTATAGAAGCCAAACAGACACGAAAATAAGCCAAAAGCAGTTATCTTTGAAAATAAGCTCAAGGACAAAATATGCATAACCAGACCAAATATCAAATCTAACAGTGTAGTCAAACCAAACGGACCATAAAGAAATCAATTACAGATTTGAAAATAAGCTTTTAAGAGTGAAAACAAAAAATGACAGATTTGAGATAACAAAAACAAGACCAACCGGACACATGATAAACCCGACCCAAGAGTATGTAGCCATGGCTCTTGATACCAATTGTAAGAAACACGAAAACTATGATCCGGTGGTCTTGGTGAGTCAAACCACATGATAGCCATTTTAGTGAAGAGAAAGTGAGAAAAGTAAACTTGATACAATATGGAAGATACAAAGACTCAAAACCCTCTATGGAAGCCAAAGATGGGTATTTATACCACCACACATTACATAAGAATCCTATATTGACTATACTAGTCCCTGTGTGTGGTGATATGGTAAACAATGGTAATTCCGTAAATGTCGTCACGTAAAGTGAATTCCTAACAATGTGCAAATTTATTTTTAACTTATTTAACATGAAAACGAGAAGATATATGTTATTCTTAAGTTGACTTATCAAAAACAACCTGCTAAATCACGTTTTCACGACTCGGGCTCTAAAGCAATTTGATGTAAAATGACATTCCACACTTAGTTTTTTGCCGGACCTGAAACCAAGCAGAAAATGACTGAAATACCCTCGCAAAATTTTGAAAACGAGAACACGCGTACCGACAAGGAAATAATTAAATTATATTTAATTATCACTTTTATTAAATAAAAATGTTTAATAAATTAATTAACATGTTATTCAAAAGCATTTATTTAAATGCGAATATTTAAATTAAAGTGTCATTTTACGAACAAAGCTTACGGGTGATACCCGATGTCTACACCAATAAATAATAAACATTTAAATAAATTTTATAAAACATTTATAAAAATACTAGCCATGTAAATACTCCATATTCTCTGGAAAAATCATTTGTAACGCAATGCAGCAAGTTTCGTGTTCTGAATCGTCCGTTAACTAGCTTAAACGAGTCCCGAACCATTATTTACCAAAAGTTACGTTTTCAGTCCCTGTGGTAATATTTACCAGAAACCCCCTAAAACTATTATACATTTTCTATATTTTTTTTATAACTTTACACTATAAAATCAAAACAATTAGGTGTTTGAGGTGGTTAGAACAAGAGAGCAAGGAAGAAGAGAGAAAACTCAAAGTTTGTGTGTGTGAAATAATAAGATGAGAATGAGATATGCATGTGAATATATGGACAATACTTTTGACACACAATGTGTGTGTGTGAGGTAGGCGTCGGCTAGAAGACAAGGAAGCAAGAAGAGACGAATTTGATCTACCAATGGGGCTTATGGTGGACAAAAACTAGTCACATGGTGGCATGTATGTGTCTTATTTGATTCCAAATTCAAAAATGGTATCCCAAGAGTGTGTGTTGGTGGTTTGGACGCATACTAGCCAAGGAGAGGGGGGACCAATTTGGTCTCCACAATTTTAGGGACATAGTGGAAGCTTTGATTTAATTTCCAAGGTTTTCATGCACAAGTAAACGTTATTAATTAAATTGATCACGCAAGTAACGAAAAATGAATAACGGGTTCACGAAAATTACTGAAAACTTAAATATCAATTAAAAACATAAAAACGCGTCTAATGACGAAAGACTACAACGATTGGATGCACGGATCACTTCCGAAAATGAATCTTAAATAATAACGGGACGAGTTCCTGGTTAAACGTAAAAGTTAAACGAAACTTTAAAAATTCAAATTATCAAACAGAAACGGCTAAATTATTGATCGGAAATTTATGGGGTGTCACATCCTTTCCCCGTTAAAAGAGCCCTGTCCTCAAGGCTTATGACATAACATCTGCCATGGGCGCAGAAGTTGGGAAAAGATGAGGGTACTTCTTTTGCATTTGATCTTCACGCTTGACAATCGAAATACGGCTCTACTTTAGATGTTTGACCTCACGGTCCATGATCTCGACAGGTTCTTCGACGAAGTGTAGTTTGTCGTCAACTTAGATCTCGTCCAACGGTAAAGCAAGAGGTTCGTCAGACATGCATTTCTTCAAATTCGAGACGTGAAACGTACTATGAACTCTACTCAACTGCTCTGGGAGTTCAAGACGGTAGGCAACGGTTCCTACTTTAGCAATGATCTTAAAAGGTCCTATATAACGAGGGTTCAACTTTCCCTGTTTGCCAAAACGTATCACCCCTTTCCATGGCGATACTTTCATCATGACCTTATCTCCTACTTGAAACTCAAGGGGTTTCCGTCTTACGTCGGCATAGCTCTTTTGACGATCACGGGCGGCTTGGATACAGATTTTAATTTGAACGATCTTCTCATTTGTCTCATGGATGATCTCTGGGCCAGTGAGCTGACTATCTCTAAATTCAGCCTAGCAGATAGGTGATCGACACTTGCACCCATACAATGCCTCAAATGGAGCAGTATTAATGCTGGTATGGTAATTGTTATATGAAAATTACACCAACAGTAAGTGTCTATCCCACCTTTTCCAAAGTCGAGTACACAGGCACGTAACATGTCCTATAATGTTTGAATGGTCCTCTCACTCTGACCATCGGTCTGTGGATGCTAAGCTGTACTCATATCTAATCGAGTACCTAATGCTTTATTAAGAGACTTCTAAAGATGTGAAGTAAATCTCCCATGACGATCAGAGATGATCGAAACTGGCACTGCATGCCTTGAGACTACTTCCTTCAAGTACTGTCTCGTCAACTTCTCTAACGTGTCATCTTCTCTCATAGGCAAGAAATGAGCAGACTTAGTGAGACGATCAACGATTACCCAAATCGTGTCTTGACCGGTTGTCGTCTTTGGCAATTTAGTCACAAAATCCATCGATATATTCTCCCATTTCCATTGTGAGATTTCCGGTTGAACAAGCAAAACGGACGGATTCTGATATTCTACCTTAACCTTGGCATACGTTAAACACTTGCAGACATAGGTGGCAATTTTTGCTTTCATGTTGGGCTACCAATACAGCCTTTTCAGGTCTTGGTACATCTTATCCCATCCAGGATGGATGGAATACTTTGACTTACGAGAATCATGCATAATCAAAGCTCTCAGGTCACAAAAATGCGGAATCCAGCTTCAATTGTTCAAACATAACATTCCGTCAGCACGAGGTTCTAGCTTGTTAATCATACCATGTAGATCTTCATTGATGAAGTTCTCTTCTTTTTTGGCTTCTGATTGAGCACTCAAAATCTGCTTAGGAAGGTTCAAACCAATAGTCAAAACTAATGCCCAAACTCGTAGCAGCTTCCTTCTCTCCTTTTGGCTCAAGGCATCAGCCACCACGTTCGCCTTTCCTGGGTGATATCGAATCTCACAGTCGTAGTCGCTCAACAACTCTAACCACCGTCGTTGTCTTATATTCAGCTCCTTCTGATCGAGAATGTGTTGCAAACTCTTATGATCTGTGAACATGACATACTTCGTACCATACAGATAGTGTCTCCACATCTTTAAGGCAAACACTACTGCACCAAGCTCTAGGTCATGTGTAGTATAGTTCTTCTCATGAACCTTGAGTTGGCGGGATGCGTAAGCTATGACCTTCACCTTTTGCATCAAAACAACACCCAACCCTTTATGCGAAGCATCGCAGTATACCACGAAGTTCTCACTTCCTTCGGGTAAGGCCAAGATCGGCGCAGTACATAATTTTTTTTTCAACAGCTGAAACGCAGCCTCTGCTTTTACTCCCCAACTAAACTTCATGCTTTTCTGAGTCAACTTTGTCATAGGCCTAGCAATTTTTGAGAAACCTTCAATAAATCGTCGGTAGTAATCGGCCAAACCTAAAAATTAACGAATCTCGGTTGGTGTCTTAGGTGACGCCCAATCCTTGATGGACTCAATCTTAGCTGGATTAACATGAATGCCTTCACTATCAATCACATGACCAAGAAATTGCACCTTTGACAGCCAAAACTCACACTTTGAAAACTTAGGGTACAACTCCTCCTTCTTAAGTAACCTCAGAATTAACTTAAGGTGCCCTTCATGCTCCTTTCTGCTCTTGGAGTAGATCAAAATATCATCGATGAATACAATCACGAATCTATCTAGGTACGGTTTGCACACCCGATTCATCAAATCCATGAATACTGCCGGTGCGTTAGTCAAGCCAAACGACATTACTTGGAACTCGTAGTGACCATAGCGAGTCCTAAATGTTGTCTTTGGAATGTCTTCCTCATGAACTCTGAGTTGGTGATAACCAGATCTCAGGTCGATCTTAGAGTAGACTCTTGACCCTTGAAGTTGATCAAATAAGTCGTCGATTCTCAGAAGTTGGTATCGGTTATTCACAGTAAGTTTGTTTAGTTTACGATAGTCGATACACATCCGAAAAGATCCATCTTTCTTTTTGACAAACAAAACCGGAGCTCCCCAGGGTGAGGAACTGGGTCTTATAAATCCTTTTTCAGAAAGTTCTTGCAACTGAGTGGATAACTCTTGCATTTCGGCTGGTGCTAATCGATACGGGGCTTGTGCTACAGGTGCAGCACCAGGGACTAAGTCGATTTGAAATTCAACTTGTCGAGCAGGTGGTAGTCTAGGCAAGTCTTCTGGAAAGACTTCCGGAAATTCCCGTACAATCGGCACGTCCTCAAGTCGCTTCTCCTCCGACTTGTCCTCAGTCTTCTTGGATGTAACTTGTGCTAGATAAACTTGACATCCCTTCTGTATATACTTCTGGGTCTTCGTACACGATATGATATTCAGCTTCGACTTACTTCTGCCGTCACAATCATCACCTCGGATTATCAATACCTCATCTCCATAAGAGGATACGCTGACCTTCTCGTTCAAACATTCAACAAGTTGATATTCGCCATCCCAATCCATACCGATGATGACGTCAAAACTACCAAGTTTTACGGGCATTAGATCTATGTCGAACGAATGACCTAATAATCCTAACGTACAGCCTCTAAGGACAACATTTGTTTCTGAAATTCTTCCATCGGCAAGTTCTACGGCATAACTAGTGTCTAAAGTGGATGGTGCAACATCAAGCAAAGCACTAAAGGTAGACGACACAAAACTCCTATCGGCACCCGAATCGAATAACATAGAAGCATAACAGTTATTGAGAAGGAACGTACCCGTGACGACGTTGGAATCGGGGTTTGCTCCTCCTCCTCCAATGGCATAAGCCCTTGCTGTAGCTTCGTTACCTCCAGTCTGGTTTTCAGTCTTGTTTCCATTCTTGTTTCCAGTCTTGTTTCCACGGTTCTGATTCCTCAACTTAGGACAATCTTTCCTAAAATGTCCCGGCCTTCCACACTCATAACAAACAATACCCGGCTGATTCCCAACTGGGGCTCTCTGGGTGTTTGGAGTAACAGTGACCTTACAATCCCTAGTCATATGACCGACTCTCTTACAGTTTCCACATCTCACAGTACACGGTCCTGCATGGTGCAACTTGCACTTGTTGCAGTAGGGAAGAGATCCAACATACCCCTTTTTCTCATTGTTCCCAGCCGTGTAAGCTCTTGCCACATTCTGGCCTCCAACATTTTGCCGCTTGAAAACTGGTTGCTGCCCACGATTGTCTCTCGGGTTGTTCTCCAACCCCTTTCTATGTTTTTAAGCACTTCCATAACATATATCCTTCAATTTTTGATCCATTAAGTTGTTTGGCAATCTAAATTGCATCTTTGAAGTTTAGTGGGTTCAGCAAAACGATTAACATTCCCTAATATTGTCAGCAAACCTCAACGAATCCCTCACCTTTGTCCTCCTCATTTTTAGGAATTCTAGTACAACAAAGCAACCGTGTTCTTGAAATCTTCTGGTATAAGCAGTCAAGTCATTTCCTTTCACAGCCAAGTTCCATAACTCGGTTTCCATCTTCTGGATCTTGTTTCTTGGACAGCTACACTCTATCTCGCTTAATAAGCTTAACCAATTCATAGCATAGCGCGGCCTTCAATCCCAATTGTTCTCTTATGGGAGTTCCACCAAGTTAGAGCACTGTTCAGTAGTGTGCACGTAGCATACTTAACTTGGTACTTCTCCGGACAGTTGCTAACGTGGAATACCATTTCCATCTTCTTGAACCAACGAGTTAACCCAACAACTCCTTCCGTCCTATTAAAGCTAAAGGGCTGGCACTTCAATTAGTCTTGATATGTGCACTCTCGAGCAGGCATAAATCCTCCGAAGTTATAGCCATTTCCTCATCTGTTCCCATTTCCTCCATTTCCATTTCCTCCATTTCCATTTACTTCATTTCCATTTACTTCATTTCTATTTACTTCATTTCCATTTACTTCCTCCTGTTCACCTCACCTCCTATAAGGGGTTCAAGGTTTTTGGCGGCGTCGCGAGCTCCCAACGCTCCTGCCATTCGGCGGTCAATTTGTTCATTAATTCCTTCACGTGTCCTTGATGCTCCAGATCGGGTGTTAGGCATTGTCCTACAACATAACAATACACAACATGATGAAATTTCATGGTGATACGAGATTGTTAACGGGGTTCGAATAAAATAACAAGTCTCATTATATGGAAATACATGATCACAATAACTTCATGATAATGCCACAATTTAGTAATAAAATAGCATGCAACAAGCAAAAGAGAAAATATATCATTAAGTCAAGAATATCGAACATAGAATAGTAATCATTAGATTTCATATCATCAATACTAATGGTTACAACATGGTTCTAAAATATAGGATTTACAAATCCCTAATAACTAGCTACTACTAGGTTCTACGGGGTCAACACTAGGATACTCAAGAAATAATCTAAGAACGATAGCCCAAATGCCTCATGGCACAAGCATCAAGCCTAGCAATCCTCATGCGATCATAAAATCTGAAATGCCAAATCTTTCTTATCTCCCTCTAAACATGTAACTCCCTACGCTGAGACCGGGTAACTTTCTTACTCGCAACATCCATCATGTCTCTAAGTCTAATTTTATCCCGCTCCAGCTCTTATATCCTTTCCAACATATCAGCACTCTGCTGTCCTGTCTCTACGATCCTGTGTCCCTGATCCCTCTAGACACTCCTAATAGCCTGAACACGGTGAACCGGAATATCCTCAGTGTGATCATGAAACCTCTGAACCAGATCTCCCAATGTCTTATACGTGACCTCTACAGCTCCCTCCTCCTGAGCAGACTTGAGGATATCATTAGCTATCATTGGGTGACTAACTCTATCAACTCTAACCTCAACCGGGCCTCTTGCAACCGTCTCGATCTCCTCTCGATCAACAGCCTCAACTACAACTCTAGCATCAATCCCTCTAACTCTAAGAGCATTCGCATAAGCGATAAACTCGTCATCTGCATACTGAATATCGGGGTCAATATCAATACCATCCACTCTATCAACATTACATCCATCTTTAAATCAGTCCCTCTATACCTAGACGGCTCAGAACCCATTTTGTCGAACTAACCTCTAAAATCCGTCCATGGACTCTGACTTCTAATCCTCTTAGGTGATGGTAAAAGATCAGCACGCGCATAAGACAATGCTCCCGGTATAGGTGAAGATAACGGTACAGATGCAACAAGGGATCTACTCCTCTTGTGAAAAAGACTCGCAGAAGAAGAATCATGAGATGGTCTATCAGAAATAGCAGCAGATGAACGAGGAATACTCGGCACCAATTAACATAAATGATGACTAGGTCTCATACCCGATGATGGTGCTGGTAATGAATGATCAGATAAAGAATCAGATAGGTCATCTAAAGAAGTCTCTGATGATGAACTCGATGATGAATCTCCCGAAGAATCATCTGAAGCAAAATGGTCTGAAGAAGAGTAGTCAACTGAATATCTCACAGCAAGACGATGAGTAGGTAACGGTCCAACCCTCTTCCTCGCAGTCATCATGTGTACCAGCCTATTAAGATGGTAGCAGTACAGTCGACCATGAGGAATAGGCTGCCCAAGTGCAAGAATCATTACTCGACGGCAAAGTGCACCAGATGCTACAGGTGTACTCTGAGTAAAAAGGGTCATCTTAGTAAATGGTGTACCATGGGTGGGTGATGGTGGTGTATTAGGTGTGTCACTATCTGAAGAATCATCAGTCGACGATAAGAATGGTGAAATAGCTGGTAGTGGCGGTATATGATTTGATGACGGATCCTCGGATGGATCAGACTCCGTATCAGTTGGGTGGAGTTATCAGGTGATAGGGTCGTATAGTATCATCAAGGTGATGTGGGTGTCAGTGCGGTATCAATATGAGTAGAAGGTGGAATTACGAAAGGTGTAGTGTCAAGAATAGTGGTAGGGATAGTACCAAATAAGATAACTCATCCAGTAGATGTCCCCACACTCTCCTCCGATGAATCTGATGAAACTGAGATAACAGAGATAACCATGACATGCACAAGCAAAAGTTTATATAAATATCGTTTATACCAACTGATTGCAGTTTATTATACTATAGAATATATCATAAAAATATAATCCCGAGAGTAATTAAGAAAGTTACCAAGTTACCCTTGATAAAATTCAATCTCAAAAAGATATATATAATATAATATAAAATACGTATATTAAACCGGGCAAGTATGATCACCCGGGTCGTTTCCCCAATGACTAGTGAAATTGAAACCACGTTTAGGTTTGGATCCTGATTTGAATAAGAAAAGAGATATTTTTGATTTATTTATACTACTAAAATTAAAGGCACAATTTAAACAACTAATTAACAAGTTAAACTAATTACGAAAGTAAATAAAATGCGACATTTAAGAAAACAAAAACAATTTAAATCTTAAAGTTGTAAACTAGATTCCTAAACCTAAATTAATGCTAAAGAAATTTTTAGGAAAAGAAAAATATTTTTTAAGGGCTTTTCGGATTTTTTATGAATTAAATAGAAATTAAATTGATAAAAACTAAGAAAAATACTTTTTAAACTAAATTAACTCTAAATTACTTAAAAAGATGGAGAAAACTACATTTTTTATTACTAATTTTTCTATTTAAAAGATAAAATTTAAAAAATTATTGTTGAAATAAAAGCTAAAGGTGAAAATTAAATGTTTTAAACTAAGGGATAAAAATTACTTTTCTATAAAAATGACTTAAGTGATTTTAAAAACTAAAATAATATATTTATTTTTTTATTAAACTTTTTCTATTTTTTTATTTGATTTTTGAATATGAAATATTAAAAACTAAATTCGAAAGTTAATTTTTAAAAATATAAAACTTAAACTAAAAATTCTATAAAAATACTTTTTTATAAAAAGAAATAATGCAGAAAATTAATTTTATTAAAAGCCCTAATTTTTAATGAGTAATTATAAACTAATTTAAGTAATTAACTAAAAAAAACCTAATTTTATTATTTAATAAAAACTTTTTTTTATAAAAACTTAAAACATAAAACCTAGACAACACATGGGGCCGAAAATTACCATTTTCGATAGTAGAGGGTGTCGGGTGACTTAAGTTTTTACTATAAAAAATCAAAAGTTCGAACTAATGGCAGAAATAGTCCCTGGACTTGGGACTTAACAATCTAACTACTAACTAACAAAGGACTAACTGATCTACTAACGAAGGACTAACTATGTAAATTTAAACTAACAGAAACTAAAAAAAATGCAAGACAGGCCCCTGAAACCTCTAATCAATTACAATCAGCATCCTTATATTTAAAAAACAGCTATTATCTAACTTTTAGAAAACAATTTATATAAAAAACTTAACTTCTAACTTATTTAAATAAGCAAGTATGGGCTTATGAAGGTGATAAGCTTTCTACTAAGCTTATCCGCTTTACAAATCTTACCTAAAGCTAATTTAATCAAGTACCCTCAAAAACGTATGACAGATTATTTCTAGCTTAATTGAAACTGCTTATTTTACTTCAACAAATCCTAACTACTTATCAAACTATCATTCAACAGAATTCAAAAACATAAAAGTAAAGCACATTTATTAAAACTAAATTGAAACTGAGAACGCTAAGAGATACGGTGTACCTTGGCATTTCCACGCATGATCAGGAAAGCTTACAGCTTATTATGAGCTTTGGCTTATTCACATTTAGGCTCAAGTCAAAAACTAATCAATCCTAATCTAACATTTGTGCTATCCCTTAGCTCTATAAAAATCTGATACCATAGCCGCCATTCCAATTCCAATAGGTATCATGGCCTTGAAATCGAATGAACAAAGCCAATACAAACCACAAACACCTATATTTCGACAGAATTTTAATGAAAACACAAAATTTATATGAAATAAAACTTTTATTAAAACTGAAATAAAGTTTATTACAATTCGAAATGAAATAACATGAAATTGAAATTACATAAAAAAAAACTACTAAAAACTGAATCGAAAAAATTAAACTACTACAAAATAAACTAAAAAATTCACCACTTAATAAGCTGGAATGAGGGGGTATTTATACCCGAAGCTTGAGCTCATCCTCCTCTCTAGATCCTTCTATCCTCTTCATCTTGACCCTTCAATGATCTTGTATCTCAATCGTTCGATTGAGGCATGTGTGCACCCGGATCATTGACGTGGCATATGTGTGTTAGTTATGTGAGTGTATACACTCACTCCCACGCAACTTGACCAATGAGATCGTTTTATTTTGCCAGGGTGGATTGGGTTGGGTTTATGATTGATAGTGATGGATGGGTTAAGGGGTGTGAGGGGATCATTAACCCTATGGTTAATTTGGCTGGGGGTGAGTGGTTTAGAACTATGGTTTCATGTGTTCTTGAGTGGATTTCCGGTGTGTGTGTGAGTTTTAATTAATTTTAGGGGAAATGAGTGTATAGTAAGTGTACAAAAGGTTTATAAGTTTATCCGGGTTAGGGTAGGGTAGAGTTCGTGTTAGGTCGGATTGGGGGTAAGCATATGATTGGCTGAAAGGAGATCCACGGGTTTATTTGACCCGGACTTTGACCCGCGCCTTTTTATAACTATAGGGAAATTACATTTTCGGCCCTTGTGTTTGGCAAGCACCATTTTCAGGATGTAAACAACTTTGGGGAAATTGCATATTCAGCCCTTGTGTTTATAAAACAATGGAGACTGTGGTTTGATGAAATGTGGTTTAGCTGCAGTTGACTGTAAGAAGGCTGAGGATGATTTCTCTAGCTTCGGTTTTGATTTCCTTTAGATTCTTGAGCACTCAATCGTTCTCGTGTCCGTTTTGACTGATTTCTTGCCGATATTTGAACATATCCATTACCTGCACACATAAAACTCAGATACAAGCATCTTTTTGCCATTTTTGATTCGTTTTGGGTTGAATTGGGCCTTTTTAAGTATGTATAGTTTAACAACTATCACCAACCATGCATGATGCGGGAAAAGAATGACCAAATGGGTAAATGAACGAATGAATGAATGAATAAACCATCGAATGCAGTACCGCGAAAAGAATGCAATATAATTATAGTAGTATTAGTTAGACCTAGTATTTAATTACATAGTATATATACATATTACGTATATGTAAAATCATGTAAGGCACATATAATCACGTAGGATCACATACTGATTAGACCAGACCTAGTTATACTAACTGGTTCTCTATAAGGTTGGATCTCGATACCAATCTATCACACCCCTAAATAGGGTCCCGTTCGATTAAGTATCTGGGGGCGTGGCATCACTGAATATCTCAAGTACAAAGCATAAAGAACGAACCTTTTGGGTAACGTTTTAAAAAAATAAACACCGTTTCATAAATTTAAAATATTAATAAGTTTACATTGATCAAATTTAAAAGATTCACATTTAAATGCGAAGCTTAAATAAGTTCAACAATGGTATTTAAAGATTATTAATATTTTGTGTAAACCGGTCCGGAGCAAATAGACATTAACATTAAGTAGCAACGACATCCATGCTATAGCACCTGAGAAAAACATGTTAAAACGTCAAATAAAGTGGTAATTCATAGGTTTAGTTCAAACGTAATTAATGTGGACCACAAGATGTTCAAAACGTATGCGACAATTATAGGAGATACAACTTCACATAAAGAGGCATTTACGTTGTGCTAAGCTCATGACACCGAAGCTAATACTGGAATGATGGCATGTACAATACCATAGTGCTTGCCCTCACAGGTGTCCGACCAAAGACCACCTAACTAGTTTCGACATGACATATATCCGTTAGTTCTTGGCAAACTCGAACTAGTAAGTGCTTCTTACCCGGATAGGGATAATTAGTCCCAATAGATCTATTTATTCACTTGCGCTCACTTAACCAACCAGTCAGTTAAAGGTGATTAACAATTCATGATAATTTGGGCAATAGTGGTCTAAATGCTACTTAGGCAACACGTAAACGGGGAATTTCTCAGGTATAGTACTTGTGTCTTATTTTAAAAGCATGCAACGTTTCTCACCCCAAGTTATAAAAAAATTATTCAAAACGAGTAAAAGTGGGGATATGAACTCACCTTGATTGGTGAATTGAAGTAGTGAATAGTCTAGAAATAAAATCACTCGGTAACGAACGACAGTTCGCAAAGACAACCTAAGAAATAAAGGTTTGGTTTAATATCGGAGTAGTGTAGAATTGCGGATAATGCATAAGGATTTACTAGTGTACTTTTGTTAATATATTTCTAAAAATTAAGGTTTGTGATCGTATAGAAATGAAAATGTTTTTGTAAGTAAAACGAATAATAATAGTCACTTGATTTTATTAAATATATTATATATTACATACTAATATTATATATTTATCATACTTTATATATATACATATATAATATTATATATATATATATATATATATATATATATATATATATAAATATAAATATAAATATGTAAGTAAAATATATTGTTCGACTTCTTACTAAATTCCCGTATATCTAGTTTTATCACGTGCGTTTTCTAGTATTTTCTAAGTATAAATAATTTATAAAAATTTCGGCATGACCAGTTCGTATTTACATGTTTTCCAAAGTCGTAGACTTTATTTATAAACCATTTTCAAATCACTTTCAATCTACATTTCACAATTACTACTATGCATCATCAAATCCCTTTTTAATATTTAGTCAAAAGACTATTCGGACCCTTATTGGGCTTTTAGAACCAATAAGCCTAATTTTATTATTCGTAACGTCTAACATTCAAAATAAGTTAAACGTATAGCGTCTAAGTCGTGCACTATTAAATAAGCTATTCATGAACTTATTCAATAAGCTACACCATAGCTTTACGCCTTGGTGTATTGTATTCATGTTGGGCCTTGGCCCGTTAAGTCAAAAATGTAGTTTTACTTATCCATATAGTCCGATAAGCAAAACGTTTAAATAATAATCACGAGACTTAATAATAAGCTATCAATAAGCTCACAATAAGCCAAGACAAAGACCCATTAAGCCAACCATGGGCCTTAAGTCACGGTTTGGGCTTGTGTGTTGGGTCGAAATCTTATAAGCTCACATGGGTCCATTAGTTAAGCCCGTTAAGCCAATAGCATCGTTAAAGTCCTTGGTTCATCAATAAGCTACAATAAGCTCTCGATAAGCCCAAGTAAAATAAGCCGAACTACTTGAGCTTAAGAATAAGCTCGTGGTGTTGGGCCTTTGGTATGGGACGCGGCCAAGAAGCCAAATAAGCTATATTCGACTTATTTATTAAGCCGAATAAGTTTATTGTTTTGTCCTTGCAAAAATAAGCTAGAAAAATAAGCCAACTAATATAAGCCGAACATAATAAGCTACAAATATCATTTCTTTTTGTTTTCTAGTTGGGCCGAACCAAACATAAGCCCATTAAGCTCAAATAAGCACTTTCATGGCTTATTTAGAAGCCGAACCAAATAATAAGCTAATAGTGCGCATTTTTATTACATAAAAATAACCATGATCACAAAACTATATTTTCCATGTCTTTCTTTTATTATTTTCGAGTAGTACATATAACCTTTCAGGGTTTACGTAGTTTCAAAATCTTTATTTTTACGAAACGAGTTGTACAACTAGTATGTATGCATTAAGATGATCATAAACGTATAATTTTTAAAAAGATTAAGAGACTTACAAAAAGAAGTGGTTTAGAAGGATGATTTATGACTAGAAACAACCCAAACATTGTTTATAATTAACTCGAATACAAATAGTATTAACCTCGAACAACATCTTCAAAGGTTTTTGATCGAGATTAGAAAATTTATGAATTTATGTGTGTGTTTGAGGTGGTTCGAACAAGAGACCAAGGAAGAAAAGAGAAAACTCAAAGTTTGTGTGTGTGAAATAATAAGATGAGAATGAGATATGCATATGAACATATGGACAAGATTTTTGACACACAATGTGTGTGTGTGTGAGGTAGGCATCGGCTAGAAGACAAGGAAGCCAGAGGGGACCAATTTGATCTACCAATAGGGCTTATGGTGGACAAAAACTGGTCACATGGTGGCATGTATGTGTCTTATTTGATTCAAAATTCAACAATAGTATCCCAAGAGTGCGTGTGTGTATTCGGTTATAAGAGGCCAAGGAGGGGGGGGGGGATTTGGTCTTTATAATTTTAGGGACCTAGTGGAAGCTTTGATTTAATTTCCAAGGTTTTCATGCACAAGTAAATGTTATTAATTAAATCGATCAAGCAAGTAACGAAAAATGAATAACGGCTTCACGAAAATTACTGAAAATTTAAATATGAATTAAAAACGTAAAGACACGTCTAATGACGAAAGACTACAATGATTGGATGCACGGACTACTTCCGACTATGAATCTGAAATAATAACGGGACGACTTCCCGGTTAAACGAAACTTTAAAAATTCAAATTATCAAACGGAAACGGCTAAATTATTGATCAGAAATTTACGGGGTGTCACATCCACATCTCGAACATATTCGGGTCCTAAGTTCAAGACCCCCTTGTAGAAACTCTTGAGCTTTTGGTACGAGTACAATATCTCATTCATCTTATCTTCATCACTTACCTTCAGTAATGGTGGGATCTTGTTGCATTGTTAGTTAGTGTGGTGTTTAAACCTTGGATGGGATCGCACCATTTAGTAAGTTACTTCTTCATTACCATTGTGAATGGTAATCATTCATTCAAATCGTTTTGCATTAATCCCAACTTCTCTAAAAACGGTTCGCCAAAAATAACATCGCCCATTCCTTCATCACGATAAGCATCCATATCTTGTAAAACTATAAAATCTGTTAAGATAGAAAAAGTTCTAACAAAGATAGGTATGTTTATTAAGGCTCCAACTACATTGTTTCCCTTGTATTCTAATTTTTCCTTCCTTATAAAGTTTTAAAACTTATTGGATATTACATTTATATACAAGATAGGGAAAAAATTAGCGTGTAAAAATTCAAAACCTATCATACAAGAGAACTTTAAGTTGTAGGCACAATCAATATGGATCTTCTTATCGTGGTCGCAATTACTAGGATATCTAAAACTTTGCTAACAATTCTAGCATCATTCCTAGCTCTAAATTCCTCAACTACCTCACCTTCCTTAATGGTGGGCATTAAATCATCAACTTGATCTCTCCTAAGCTCTAATAGTACATTAAGATCGTTTAGTTCTATGTAATCCTCAAAGAAAGGGTCTAATGATCTATTCAACACCAAAGTCTCTCCCATTAGCCTAGCTTCTAAATCAAGTTCCATTCTTTCTCTCAAACCTAACATGTAGACCCTCTTAATTAAACTACTAGCAGGTTTAACACTTTTGAAAATTATTTTTTCTTCCCCAACTCTCAAAGTAATCTTCCTTTTGAAAACATCAATCTTAGCATGGGCGGTAGACAAAAATGGTCTTCCGAGGATCAAGGGCACTTTGATATCCTCGGGCATATCAAGAATTATAAAGTCTACGGGGAAAACAAATTTACCAATACCTACTAGCACGTTTTCAGCAATTCCTTTTGGATATTTCACAGTCCTATCTGCTAATTCAACTGTCAACTTAGTGTGAGCTAATTCGCCTAATCCTAAGTTAAGGTAGGTCAAGAGAGGCATGACACTTACGCTAGCTCCTAAGTCAGCAAGGGCATTATCAAAGCAAACATTATTAATAAAGCAAGGTAAAGTGAAACTCCCTGGGTCTTTCTCCTTTCTAGGTTTGGAATTATTGATATGTGAAGCTTCAGAGTAAGCTTCCGAGAATTGTGGTTCATATGATCCCTTCTTTTCTTCACAGTAGTAACCATTCAAACGACTTGGAAATGGAATTGTCATTTGTTTTGTCTCGTACATCAATAAACGGTTTTGACTAGTAGACACGACGTATTGGGAGGATCCCATACGGCGTATCGGGTATGAATCAGCTTCAACAATAGTTGAGATCGACTTGACATGGTCTCTCGGGTTAGTTTCAGTTGAGCTCGGTAAACTTTTAAATCCTCTTTTCTATAGGACCTTGCTCATTTGCCCGATTTGGATCTCCAAAGTTTTAATTGATGTTCCTAGGTTCCTTATGGCAGCATCCGTTGAAGCTCAGATCTCTTTCATCAAATTGGAGTTCTCCTCATGTCTTTTTGCCGATTCACTCATAAACTTGCTTAGGGTTTCTTTGATAGATTGTCGTCGTTCCTGGTATGAAGGATTCACGTTGTTCCTTTGGTAGAACCCTAGAGTAGTTGCTCTATATCCCCCTCCTTGAAAAGGTGCATCGAATTGAGTGTAGTAAGCTTCTTTGAGTGTATTTTCTTCTTCTTTGAGTGGACAATCTTTGGTGTAGTGGGGGCCTTTACATTGTTCACATCCTACTAGCGCAGCATAAACTTTTTCATTTACTTTCTTGATTTCTCTTCCTAGATTGTCGTGTTGTGCTTTTATGACTGCTAGTCCGTCAGAAATTTTAGTACTTTTGGTCCTTGATGTTCCATTGTGCCATTTTTTGGATGGATACTTTCGCATCAGCAACAATTTTTGATGGTATGGCTCCTCTCAAATTAAGAATTTGTCTAGTTGGAACATCCAATCCATTATAGAACAAGACTACCTCCTGCATTTCTGTTAAATAGTGTTGAGGACACTTCATCAAGAGTTCTTTAAATCGCTCCCAAGCTTGATAGATGTTTTCATCCGGTTCTTGCTGAAAGTTGTTGATCTCTTCTATTTTCTTTGCAGTACAAGCAGGTGGGCAATATTTGCTTAGAAAATTTGTCTTCAAATCTTCCCAAGTTGTAATCGAACCAGATGGTTTGTTTCTTAGCCAACGACTTACGACTCTAGTTAAGGACATAGGAAAGGCTCTAAGCATCACTTGGTCTATAGTTATATTAGGGATGTGGAATAAATCCACGATCTAAAGGACTTTCTCAATATGTTCGTTTGCATCTTCATGATCCGAACCGCTAAAAGTGTTGGTTCATAGTTCCTTGAGAAATTGGCCTTTCAGTTCAAAATTATCATTGTCTTCGATCTTAGGCCTAGAAACTCTCGATCCATAGTCGGCTCGAGTTTTGCTCATGTATTGTTCCATAGTTTCCGCCATTGTTTCCGTAACTTCTTCCTTCGAATATTCTTCTTGGTCAGAAATTAGATTGAAATTAGGCGATCTCGATTCGTCAAGACTTAGTGTCTTGAAGTGCTTCCTCGATGATCGAAATTCTTGTTCCAGATCCTTGAAAGGTGTAAATAGTTCCTTAGTCGAACTTCTTGTCATGCACTACCTGAAACAAGGGATAAACAATCAGTAGGATGGGCTCAAGGGAAAGAAAACACAGATATACGAAAATTAAATGCGAAAAACCAGATCTGTTACTGTATCAAATAGTCAATACGCCATATTCAATTGAACTGAATATGCCATATTAATCTTTTTGAATGAATACACTATAATGGATAGAAAGTTGGATACGCCGTATCCAATGGAAGTGGATACACCGTATCGAGTTATCGACTAAAATAGTGTATTAGAGAAAACAATTAAAACACACAAACAATTAAACACACCAATATACAAGCAAATATATAGAATATACAGAATTATACACTAATCTAAATTACACATCCTACGGGTTAGATCTAATCTAATCTAATGTTAAAAACCAAAATATCAAATAAAATCACGATTAATTCTCACTCCCCGGCAACGGGGCCAAAAACTTAATGTGTCATTGTGTGGTTGTAAATTATGATTCAAGTTTTAAATTTATAGTTTGCCGACTTAACCAAAAACAACACTTTAACGGGCAGTGTACCCAGTCGATGGGAGTTTCGTGGTAAGTAGGGTGTCGATCACTAAGAGCGAGGAACACTTTAAATTTATTAATACTTTGGTTTTTCTAATCTAAGTTAGTCTAATCTATGCTAAGCCTATGCTAAACCTATGTTAATTCCTAAATCTAATGGATAAGGGGGTTTTTAGTCTGAGAGACTAGCACAGATTTTGTGGTGACTAAAACTAACTCAAGACACTAAAACACACGCAATCAAATTAACAGAAGATAAAAGAGCGGTCTAGCCAAATATAAGAAAACTGTATTAACCATTATTAATCCAATCAAAACGTTGGTTTGTTTATTTAGTGCAATGATTACTTATCTCGAAGCGGCATATCATTCTTAAGACTTAGGCGTTACTTCTTCCTAAGACCTAGACACGTAGAATTCTCTCACAATTAAACGCATCCGCATAAAGCATCCTTATTTGCTGATTATAATCTATCTTAGGTATTAAAGCAATGGTGATCTTGTTAAACCCTAGCTCATAGAGACTTTACCCACTTACTACTTAATGGCGATTCATACACTAGTAGTCCACTAACCAAGTCTTTACCAATTAACTGAGAACGTACTCGTTGATACCAAGGCTACCTTATGGTTTAACTAAGCTCACAATCTAAGGTCAAAGATAGGTCGTTAATTATGATCCTATGATTATAGATGTATAAATCACTATATGGAGAGCTATCCCGGCATCTAGATTACATGGTCCGTATCACTAGATCCAGTTGAATGATAGGTCGCATACTTAAGCATGTAAACAAGTATAAATTGATAAACATAAACAAGAAATTTAACCATAAAATAAGAAATCGAGATAAACAAACCAAACATTAAGATCTTTATAATAATGGATAATACACAAAGGTATTAGCCTTCAAACGTCATAATTAATACAAAAGTAATTATTTAGCCAAGGTAAACTAACCAAGTTAATGAATGATACCAAAAACTGAACGATTATGAAAGTATAAGAAATTACACGTTGTCTCCTATGAAATTAATTGCGTTGCTCGACCTCTTCTACTCTTTTTCTCCTATGAAAATAAACTTTTATGGTTTAGGTATCGAGAATATGATTTAGCACACCTAAAACTCATTTTTGAGGTTTCTATTTATAGGGTCTAGAATCTGGTCGATACGGCGTATCTGGGATTTTTTAAAGTAGGGACCACGTTTGATATCTTCTAGAATATTTTATATCCATATAGCTTGAATACGGCGTATTGCCTTTCCTGGATACGGCGTATTGGATCATGTTTCCTTCGTGGTCTTTGGTGAGTGCAGGCATAGATACACCATATCTTCTTTGTTAGATACGGCGTATTGGTTGTCAGAACGGTAATCTTCACAATATCTTAGTTTAAGCTCCAGAATGCATGCCTTTTAGTTAACTTTCACCAAGTACTCCATAATTACTGCAATCCTCAAATACAAATGATTTGTTGGGATTAAAAGCCTTTTTAATGCTGCTAGTATTACTGCTGCTCTTATTGATTTTAATGATGCTTAGTCAAAGTTAGTGCTGCTAGAGAAATTCAATGAAAATTATTCTAAGTGTTTAAGACTGCTGGTGAAGTTATAACTGCTAGTACAAAGTTACTACTGCTAGTGGAAGTTAAGACTGCTCAGAGACTTAGAAGAAAAACTGCTAAGTAGTTACTACTGCTAGTACAAAAGTTACTACTGTTAGTACAACTAATTCTGGCTGAAGGAGTTAATCTGCTAGTAAAAGAAGTTAAGTACTGCTGAGTTAGGTTAGAAATTCTAATGTGATTTGTATAGAGATAATTAGGTATAAGAAATGAATAAGTTATTTGTTTAAAATATATAGAATTAATTAGGAAATATGAAAGCCGTTTAGGACCCCTTGGTGTATAAAAGGAGGTCCTAGGGCATAGAATCGAATGTACCAATACCAAAACGTGGGTGGGTGGGGGGGGGGGTGGGGGGTGGGGGGGGGGGTCAATCTTAGACTTGAGCTGCAATTCCTTTGTAACCCAAATACTTTGAAGTATTCGTTATTAGTAATATTGGACTTTTGTTTTGATGAGTTATATGTTCATTGTGTATACTGGTTCCATTATAATTCTTCTTAATAAATAAAGATTGAGATTCCGCAATAATCTTTATATCATTCAAAAATAAGTTTCTACTATAGTTGTGTTAGATTTATCTAAATATAAAATCTCTACCAACTTATAGCAACATAAGAATATCGATCTATTGAAGTGGGATCAACACGATTAAGTAACAATTCTTTGCAATAATTATACAAAATGGGTTAATTACATAGGGATAAATGATGCTATAAAATAAACGTTATTTGATGTCATCATATGGCACCCGACTGAAATTCCCCATCTGAATGGTATCGTAAAAGAATCCTAATATAGGGAAGAGTCTAGCTAATGACTCATTAATAAATTAAGCTCTTCTCGGGAGGCAACCCGAGCTTTTAATTCTTTGTTTTTTTAATTTATGTTATGAATAAATATGTACACCCTTTACAAAAGTTGTTTTTCAAACTTGAAAAATCATAAGTGTGGGGGTGTTACATGCTCGTAATGTTTAATATATTATTGTTTGTAGTATGTTTGTTTGTTTTGTTTTTGTTTGAATAAATTGCAGCAGGTGACAAAGGAGGATGCTTGGAGGTGAAATTGATTGATCGCACACGTTTATGCTAGCATTTGCGTAGCATCCATCATATGGAGCTCAATTGCGATTTCTCATGCCTGGATGTCTAGTTTTCTCTTACTCTTATTTCCCTATTTTCACTTTGATTCATTTTGTAGCATTGAGGGCAATGCTAAACTTAAATGTGGGGGAGGTAAATAGGAGAAACGTGACCGGTTTTAACACTTCCAACTTTTGGGCTATTTTAATTTTTTTTTGTGTAAACTTGTTTGCCCTTGTGATATAGTTGTTTTCAGGTTAATATATTAGAATAACTAGATCAATCCACCAGTGAAATATTGTAATTTTGAAAAACTTTAGATGTGTCGTGGTTAATATTGCAATCCATTCTAGGATCGATAACATTTGCTAGCGCATATTATAGCCCTTTCCACTACATTGTAAGGATTTGAGCCTAATTTATATATAGCATACATCTTTTATGCTTAATTTTTTTGCTATGAGTGTGTCGATGATTTTATTTATTCTAGAACTTATGCTTGTAAATCATTATGATGCCATAGTGAGATCACACTCGTGCGATATAAGTGTATATGCGTGATAAAGAGGCAACTTAGGATTTAACCCAAATACCCTTTTCTGTTTTCATCTTTATATTAGCTAGCTACACTTATTAGCTAACCACCCCATATTAACCCTTTTGTTAGCACTCACTTTTAGTTTTAGATACCCTTAGAACAACCTTCCTAGCCATTCTTGTCATTTTTGTTACATCTATTAAAAAAGCAAAAAAAATATTTTACACTTTAAATCTTAGTCTAACCCCTTGTCAAAGTCTAAACGGTGGGTTGCTAGTTGCTTGGCATGTTGGATAGTTTTTGATGGGTAGTAGTTATGCCACACTTCGCCATTTGTGTGTGTCATTCAGACAAAGACGAAGGATGCATACTTCTTATTTGTATTTTTTGTGGTGTATGTTTATACGAAGTGTGGGGGAGATGTGATGTGAAAAAAAAGAGGATGAAAAAGAAATAAAAAAAAGAATAAGTCATCGAGAAAAAAAAAAGAAAAAAAAAGTGATGACAATTATAGCCAATGTGCTATATATTACTTATAAAGATGAAGGAAGATGAAGTAATTGAGATACCGATTAGCCAATGTGCTAAGACGTGATATATATTTATGGTGATTGATATTTGAAGCAGGAATAAATTAATAACTATAATCATTTCTAGATTCGTGGTTTGTTCGGTAACTAGCAACATTGGGAGTAGACTTTTTGTTCGTGATACACCCTCTCATAAAATACCCCATGCCTTATCCATACCCCTTACTAACCCGAAGCCTAACGTTACAACCTAATAAAAGACCTCTTTAGATTTGTACACTTGGTGCTTACGCCCCATCGGTTTTTATTTTGTTTCTTGTACAAGCCTATGATAATAAATTTGGTCACGACTGAGCTATGAGTGTGATTTTTCTTATATACTCCACCACCTAAATAAATTAGTGTTGAATGAATTATACTTCATTCCTTTTTCGTGAGGTGCTTAGAAATGTTAATCAAATAAGAAAACTATTGGGTATTGTCAAACATCTCAGTTTTTCACCAAAAGCTTAAAACGATGAATCTTATCTCGTGCTCGTACTTGGTAAATTTGCATCACATTTTTCTAATCATTTTTTGTGCGTCATGTGGATTTATTTTTCTTTAATTTTCTTGAAGACAAGCAAACCCTTATTGGGGGGGGGGGTGGGGGTGGGGGGCAGGTGTTTGCGCCTTTTCCGCTTATTTATAAAAACAAAAAAAATTTCGATATTTTCAAAAAAAATCAAAAATATTTTTTCTTATTATTTTTTTTCATTTAGGTATTTTCTTTTTTATTTTATTTTCTTAGATTTACTTAAGGGCAAGCAAAGTTTAAGTGTGGGAGAATTTGATAATGCTCAAATTGAGTATGTTTTTAGAAGTGTTATCATGGCTTTTGTACATGTTATTTTGCTATTTATATATGTTTTTGTTACTTAATTGTACCAAAGTGTGTTTGCAAGTCTATTTGTAGCCAAGTACATGAAAACAAGGAAAAAGAACAAAAAAAAGAAGTATAAACAAAGATTTACATATGTACGAAGAATACCTCATAAAGACCAAGTTCGGGAAGCTTTTCAAAAGCAAAAGAGTCAACCATACAAGCTTCCAAGTCCCAAGATAGAGCTTAAATGAAGTTAAGTTGAAGAATAGAGACCCATGACCAAGTTTCACACAATCGGAAAGCTTAAACGAAGAAATATTGGAAGTATTGTCTTTCCCGACACACCTTCACCATTTTGGCCATAACTAGAGCATACAAACTCCGTTGGACTTGATTCAAGCAGCCACGCGTCCGTAAGAGGAAGAGCTTCAACTTGGATTTAATCCCTTTCTGCCCAAAGGAGAGGAGCCAGCCGGCTAGGCCATCTAGCCAGGCAGCTAGAAAATCATCATATTCTCCAAGTAATCTTTTAATGCTTCTTTCTATGCCAACACACTTGGGAACAATTAAGAAGGATCTAGACCACTTCTTCCTGCATTTTGACAACCCGTTGGCCCCAAGAAAATGTTTAATACCCCAAGGGCTTGGCACTAGTATAAATGGAACCCTTAGCCATTATTTTTCATCATCCAATATTCATTCTCTCTTCTCCTCACCACCAACAATTCTCCTTTTTTTGGGTAAAGGGGACCCACCCCGGTAAAATATATTAATCCCAAAAATGCCAATAAGTACAATGGAATGTGACTGATTGCCACATTAACCTCGAGTACAAACTCGAACAGCCACTAAATCATATGACATGCCATATGATTATATACAACTGATTACATACCCAATAACACCTATCGGGAAAAACCACCTAATAATACATAAACAAATAAAATAGACATCAACGAAAGCATGTATCAGGAAGACTCCACTCTTGAGCCAAACAAACACCAATCTTGGACTTCTTGAAACAACATGACACAAGCTTCAGCCATATAGACATCTTAATACATTCAATAAGTTACTGAATCGTCCTTTTGTTGTTCATAAATAATCTATTATTCCGCTCCTGCCATATAAAATATGCCAAGGCTGCCAATACAAGCTTAGCTATAACACTATTAGAGGACTTCAGATTAGTAAAAGGGATAATAGAAGATATAATATGGTTCATCTCAGGTCTCGTAGACCCTAAACCTACCAAGTGCTTAAAGTGATTCCAAATCTATTATGAGAACGAACATTCAAAAAAGAGGTGGTCATGCGAATCCGGTTGTAAATCACACAAAGGACAAAGGTTCGACAAAGATGAGGAAGCTTCCCAGCTATAAATTCTATCGTGTGTCTTCAACCGTTGTTTAACAATTAGCCAAACCCCGCATGAGTTGCTCAATATCAAGCAAGACCCTGGATGGTAGAATAAAAACCGATGCCCAATAAATATGCATAGAACCAATGACTGATTTAATAAGTTAAAGCCGTCCAGCAGTAGATAGCGATTTATTTTTCCAATCTTGAACACGAGATTGAACCCGCTTAATAAGCTCTTTACAATCTCTAAAATATCAGCCTAGACGAGACCAAAGGCATGCCAAGGTACTTAACTGGGAGATACCCTTATTCAAAGGGAAAAACATTGAGAATCGATAACTTAGTGTGATTAAGTACATTACAAAAATAATTTGTACTTTTAGGAAGACTCGGAGTCAACCCCGAGACATTCTTAAATTCCTCTAAAGCATCTTTAATCATAATAGCAGAATCAACATCTCCATGAGCAAACAAGAAAAGATTATCTGTAAAACAAAGATTGATCAATTCCAACTTCCCACAATATCTATGATATTTAAATACCATAGATTCATGCACTCGTCTTTAAAGCATAAGAGTAAGAATCTTCATAACAAGAGTAAATAAGTAAAGAGATAGCGGATCACCTTGACGAAGCCCCCTCTTACCCTTGAAGAATCCATGAAGTGAGCCACTAATACTAATTGAAAAGGAAGTAGTAGTAACACACTCGATAATCCAATCAATCATACGAGCATGGAATCCAAAGCCAACAAGCACCTCCTTTAAGAACTCCTAATCAACCATATCATAAGCTTTCTGAATATCAACTTTAAAAGCACACCGAGACGAGCCACGATCTAAATGATAATTATTGCATGATTCTTTTGGTCAATAAAGAGTTTATTCGACAAATTCTACCCAGAAACAAATGGATGATTGATTGGGGCTAACTAGAAGCTTCAAACTCTCCTTAATACGATTAGCAATAATTTTGCTAATGCATTTGAACAGAACATTACAGCAAGATATAGGAAGATAACCCGTAACGCGAGAAGGCGAACGTATCTTAAGAATAAGAGCAATAATCGTATGATTCAACTCTTTAAGTAATTTCCCGTTAATAAAGAATTCATTAACCGCATCAAAGAAATCATCCGCAATAATCTCCCATGATTCTTTAAAGAATGCAGCCGTATAACCATCCGGCCCTGGCGACTTATCATTCCCCATAAAGAAAAGAGCATCTTTGACCTCATGCCTACTAATGACACATATCATATCCCTCGCATGATCATCAGTAAGTCTCGTAGAAAACAGATCCGTCGTGTCAAATGGACTAGTAATACCAGGAAGCCCAAGGAATTGCTCGTAATGAGACACAAAAGCATCAACAACCTTTTCATTATCAACCGTAGTCCCATCAGCACATGTAACCACATCAATACGAGATCGACTTATTCTACTCTTAACAGCCTTATGAAAATAGGCTGAGTTGGAGTCTCCTTCTCGAAGCTAATCTATTTTGGCTTTCTGTTTAAGAAATCGCTCTTCCATAATTAAAGCATCATTAAAAGCAACGACAGTAGTAGCTTTATTTTCTCGTAAAGCAACATTGAACGAGTCAGCATCCAAACAAATTTGAGCCCTATCCAAATCATCTCGCAACCTAGTAACGTTGGTATGCAAATTCCCTTTCTCATATAGCAATTTTCTAAGAGGTTTCTTCAAATATTTGAGAATTTGAACAACCTTAAACATGAAAAAACCACTAAACTATTTAGCCCATCCATCTTGCACAACCTGTTTAAACCTTTCGTGACATATCACAACATTAAAGAATTTAAAAGGATGTGGATTCTGTTTAGCCAACGTAGGGATAGTAAGGACAGAAGGTGAATGATCCGAAACTCGATAAGTTTGAAGATAGCATGCGCACCCACAAAGACATCATTAAAATCCACATTGGCCATAATACGATCAATTTTCTTAAGAAGACCATCTTTCCCTTTTGGTTTTTGGCTCTAAGTAAACTGAAGACCTGATCTTTGAACATCCCTAACCTCTATCTCCTCAACACATTCTTTGAACTCCCTCATCGATATATTAAAACTAGAAGACCTAGACGTGGAGTCCTCCAGGAACAACGTTGAGTTAAAATATCCTAGAATGCACCAAGGGCGATCTCGAATAAACACATTATTATGACATAAGCTCTGCCACAACATTCTCCTTTGTGTGTACCTGTTATGTGCGAAAAAAAGAACAAAAAAGCTCATTCCGTTCCCTTTTAAACCAAACCCGAGTATGAATACACTGATCATTAAGATTAATAACCGCAACATCTACCTCATTATGGTTCCAACCTAAAATAATTCTAGTGCCCTTAGAATAGGAACTCCCATTAGAAGTCCAGTCCCAATGCCGAAACACCATAGAACACAGACGCTGTAAATTAGAACTCAAAACATGTGATTCCAAAATGGCACAAACAGACAAATTATTCTCCGATATGACATGTCGAACTTCTGATTGTTTAGGGGAGAAATTCAGACCCCTAATATTCCAAGAAGCTATGTTAATCATGGGAAACCGTGTCAGCAGGAGTGCTCGCCCCTGTTACAGTTGTATTATTTCTATTCGACCCATCAAGAATGAGCTCCTCAATCTCCTGACTGTCACTGTCATTAAGCACACTGTCCACACCCTTATTATTTAATTCCAAGTCAGTCTCATCATCAGTAATTATGCCTAAAGAACTAAATAAGTTTTTCAATTGTACTTCATTAGTACTCATACCAGTCACACTATGGTTCTGAGCATTATCAGTCTTTTTGGTAGTATCCCCTTGTGCATTAGCCTTTGAAGTGTCCCCTTTCTCAACCCTTCGATAATGTAAATTAAGGGCAGGCTTATGGAGCTTGATACCCTCAATCTGTCTATTCTTTGTTTTCGCCCCAGATTTCTTCCTTTTTACCTCAACAAAACCATCATCAGTGTCCTTAGTCGGGGCATCAACCTTGGGACGTTTCGGACACTTATCATCAACATGATAAAAAATTAAGCATGTAGAACATCGTGCCAGAGTCCACTCATATTCTATGTCAACCGTAGCAAGTGTATGCCCCTTACCATTCCTAACAGGAATGGAAACGACAGGCGAATTATTTAGTTCCTAATCAGCTAATATTTCAATCATTTCTCGAGCATATGTATTTCGTCCCCATGAACTCAAACACATGTTACTTGTGTATGAATCCAACATAATAGGCCTTCTCATTTGTGTAGTAATTAGTCTCAATCCAACTTCTGAATATGCCATGATGGGCATATGATGTAGTTTCACCCAAATAGGCGCCTTACTAATTTCATCTTTCTTTAAGTCTGTGTTCGGAGTCCAAACATTCAACATCATAGGTACTAGACGTATGAGCCAAGGCCCATGTTCCATCATACTCTCCATACCCTCCTTAGAATCAAACTGGAAAAGGAAGAAGTCCTCATGCAGTTGTATACGTTTAAGACCATACTTTGCCCATGTATTCTTAACATAATTCTCAACCAACGAGAACACTAGTATTTTGCCAATGAAGTATCCATACAATGTATTAGCAAAGCGAGAACTGACTTCCTCCACAGCCTCCAATGCAATAGCAACAAAGGCTCTATCAACAACCTCACTATTTCTCATGTCAGTTATCTTAACAACCTTCTTAACCGGCTTGTCTTGCACAATCTTTGCAAAAGAGGGAACATTACTAACTGGACCACTATCGCCTCCTAATCCATCCTTAATAATTCCTCCCTCTTTAACCCCACCCCGAGGGTACGACAGCAACCGATTTAGTATCGACAACACTAGAATTTAACTTGGAAATAAAATTATTAAAATCATTAGCCAAAGCTTTCGTAGCAATAGCCGGATCCACCTTATCCATCTCTCACAAACCCACGAATAGAAAAAACCAGAATACCAAAGAAATAGGGCAAACGAATAGATAGAAACCCTAAAAAATTAGGGTTTTCAACAACCAATCAATGCCTACCTAGCCAGCTTCCATGATAGCGACAAATAATATAATAATGAAGACACATAAAAAGTAATAACCGAATATGCAGTGATGGATATAACCCTAAAACACCCCGAGCCCTAAATCGAAAAGAAGTAGCAACCAAATAAAAAACAGTTAATGCATTTAGATTAGAGATCAAGAATCATTAACGTGAGTGTTATAAGGCATTCAAATCAATCGATTAGAGTATTAGAGGATTAGTCAAGAAGAAAGGGCCCAACAATTCTCCTTACACCCTAAGAATGAATTTCCACCATCTATCTCTCCCAAAAGACCTCAAAACCTCTGCCATTTCTGGAAGTAGTGCTCAAGAACATCAAGAAAGGTGCTGGGAACCATTTTCCAGTTGGTATGAAGCGTATAGTCAATTGGAGGCTTAAGGGTTGCTCTAAATCCTTCCATCACCAATTGTAATTGCTACTATTGGTATTATTCATTTACTTTCCAGAATGTTTAAGATTGATATGATTATTGAAGCTTTAGTTTTTGTTGAAATAATCATGGAGTAGTTCTTTATACACTTGTTTGGATGATGTTTATCATATGAGGATTATTTATGTTTGATTATGGTTTTGATCAATTTCATGTTGTGTTTGAGATCTATTTGTGCTTGAGTTTTGTTCAATTGCTTATCATGTTGGGTTAGTTGTTGGTGATTTCATAGGTCGAAAGGTTTTTCATCATTCAACTAGTTATAATCATTTGTCTATAAATGATTGTTTTATTTATTGGCCATTTCATAAACAACTTGATTATGCAAAAGAAACTTGAGTGTGATTGTTAACATATATGTGAAACAAACCGCGAATCGAATTTGTTAAATAAACATAATTGTGAATTGGTTGATTTGGAATTTGTCACCATCATAGTCTTAACTTGTAATCAATTTGTCAAAATCATCTTTATATGAACAATCCAAGTTTTATGAACTAATCCAAACAAGTGTTGTCTTTTACTTATTGAATTTGCTTAATCATCATTTTCGTGCTCTTAGTTGTTACTTTTATGGTATCTTGGCTTGTGACATTCATTTTACAAATTTCGTATTGCTTATTACATAGATTCTTCACAATTGAAAAAACCCAAATCCTAGTGAGCAACCTCGGCTTACCACACTAAGCTAGCTACATACGAAAGGGTCATACTTGCCCATGTGTTATTTGCTTATTTGGTAATTTGTGTTATAAGTTTAAAACTAGTAGTCGCGAGACACATCAGGTCTACTAGCTATGAGATACATGAACCCTCTGATCATGCTATGATATTTTGTCTTGTGGAAACTAGAAGGGGGGGGGGGGGTTGAATAGTTTACAGGTTTGTTTTCGTTTTAAAAGTTTGCTCTCAAAATACTTAGATTCGAATAGTATGTTTAACCAACCAACAATATAAATCAACCAAGTAAATATCTAGACTAATAGTAAATAACAATCACGACAATATAAAGAGATGAGAGAAGGAACAATTAAATCAAGACACCAAGATTTATAGTGGTTCGGCTACGAAGCTCTTCTTCGCCCTACTCCACTCCCCGAGTTTCCCACTTGAGATTTCACTATGTCAACAAGCTCCCTTCAGGCGGAGAAAACTGTTTACACGTCGCTTACGTTATTTTCTGACACTAAGCTAAATGTCGAGTCCTAATCTTAGCTAGAACCAAGCTACCACTTCACAATCACTACACAATCATTAGATCTACACTATCGGATTTACACAATATCCGAATCACACAAATACACAAGATAATTACAATAGAGATTTGGTACTTAGAAGAAAAGAGGAGAGATCTCTAAATAACAATTCGTTTCTTGACGAATACGAATGTTCTTCTCTTGCACTTGAATGAGAGGGAAGAGATGAGAAGAAGAGATTAGATCACTTGAAACAAGATCTAAGAATGTTAGTGATCAAGAGATTTAGAGAGAGAAAGAAGATTTTTAGAGAGAGAAAGTTATCTGAAAATTTCGTGCAAAGAGGTCTGATTTTCTGCAAGGAATGGAGCAGTATTTATAGGCAGGAAAATCCAACGGTCACTGGGGGCGGTCCTGGCGGTCCCAGATATATTCTGGGGCTGCCAGGCCTATAAGGGGGTCGCCCAATAGACCACGCTCTCTTTTTTGTCTTTTTGTGAGAAATGTTGTATCTAGTATGGAACCTTCCATTTTAGGGGTAAATTTTGAATTTCAAATTTTAAGTTTTTAATAAAACTTTTCTTTTAATTAGAAAATATTTTGTATAATTAATTTTGTGAAATTCTTTTGTAAAAATGTAATGGATGAGAGAAAAATATTTTCTTGATCACTAATCATGCTTAATGATTTGTTTGTTCATACCTTAAGTGATTACTAATATTAGAAATGGAATTTTACGATTAATAATTTGTAAACGTTTAATTTTATCGTAAACGTTTTTACATTTTGTTATTATCAAAACGTTGAGAGGTCAAAAAATATAAATAACATTTTTAGACATTATTTGTATTAACAATCTCCCCCTTTTTGATGATGACAAAATATAAACTCATTTTATATATAAAATTAATAGATACACATTATTAATGAGTTTTGTTCCATTTCTCCCCCTTTTGTCGAGTTCAAAAAGGATGATCGTCGAATAGTTGTAGGAAGAAAGAAAACGACAATATCAAGACTCCCCCTTGATGTATGCTCCCCCTCGTTCAGGGCACCAAGGGATCGATCTTACGAAAATTGTTTGCTATAAAACAAAGTTAGAGATACAAGTGCAAGACAAATATCTTTTAAGCAATACATTATATTTAAATCACCCAAAAGAGAGCTTCATTTAGCAATCAAGAAACTCATACAATAGTAAATGCAAGTAATACATGCATACAACATAAGATAAAACTAGAACTAATATAAGATAACTAATCCATAAGCCACACTACATATTTCATGAGATAAAGAGAGATAATACTACTTAAGTCCTAAATGATTCATGATTCATATTAATTGACTTTTAAGCAAAAAGGTTTGAGGTGACACGTTAATGAAAACTTTTTGAATCCATTTCAAGGTGGAGGTGGAAAGTGTAAGGTGATTGCGGTAGTGAGAAGATACTTAAGATGAGCAAACATGATGTTCATCTCATCTCTTAAGGTTAAGAAAAGAGTTCAGTTGTGAAAGCAACATATGCAATTTAACCCATGGTAGTCATGGTAGTTGTAGTTAAGAGGGTGGCCCATGATAAGTGGTTGAGGTTGTGGTGGAGATGGTGGTGATGGAGTGTCATGAATTTGATCAAGAGGAGTGATTGGTGACAAAGAGAGTGTGATATCCAAAGAAGGATGACTTTGAAGTGGTTGAGGGTTTGGAGGTCTAGGAGGAACATCCGAAATTTTGTCAAGCAAAGGGTTCAAAAGATAAGAAGAAGTTGGTTCATTTGAGGATGGTGGTGAAATTTGAAGTGATGATTGAAAAGAAGAAGATGTGTTCTCTTGGCTTGATGAGGTTTGATTGGTGGATGTGGTTTTTGATGGTGCATTTGGAGGAGTTGGAGATGAAGAAGTTGTTATGGGAGAAGGTGTGGTGGTGACATCTTCGTCACTAAAGATGTTAACAAAGAGTTGTCTAGGAGGGATTATGGTTAGTTTGATTTTCTTGGAGGGGTTAGAGTAAGAAGTTTTGGTGGAATTCATGGTAGAATAGTTTAAGGAAGATAAAGATAGTAAGAAGAATGATAAGGATGGCTTATTTAATTTGAAAGCATATGATCAAAGTAGAAAAGTATGAGGATTAAGGGGACAGATTCCAAAAGTGGTTTAGCAAAATGCAGGAAGTTTAGCTGGGTCTAAGAAAGAATAATCAACTGCACAAAAAATCAGGTAGTCACAGTAAAACTTACGTGACTTCTTATGGCGGTCCCATATATACATGAAGGTCCTAGATATATAAGGGGTCCGCCCCTTGTTTATGGGGGCCGTTCTCTGGAGACAAGGAAATTTTCTAGTTTTTCTTAATTTTCTACAAATCCTGAAAAAAATATTCTATTTTCCCTTTTTGCAATCAATTCTTTTTCATCATAAATCATCTAATGCTTAACAATTAAATTTATAAAACTAACCATTCAAACTTCAATTAAAGAAACACATATTTGCATATTGACTAATAGATAAGCATTCATATAATCATAAAGGTAATTATAGTGTATCGATTACCATGAAAACAAGTGTTTAGGATGATAAAATCGAAAGATCATCCAAGGCAAGTTATGTTGCCCGTAATACGTGCTAAGTTAATACTAAATGATATAAGTTTAAGTGCTTAGGCTTCATAAAATAACATGTAATATAATTAATAATGTCACAAGGCACATTTCCATATTGCTCACTTCCTCATATTTCTCCACAAGTTTCTGAGGCCTTTCCCAATTGACCTTAATCCACCACGATGCTCATCTCGAATTCAAACTTGACGGTTGATGATTTCGGTTTGATGGGTGTAAAAAGGTTCCAAGTGAGGGTCAACATTAGATGGGTTTTGAAAAACTTAAGGAACTTCATTTTTCAAGGAATTGACATAACGAATGAGGGAAGGAGTGCTTGTACGCCAGGTCCCTTCGTTATTTCCATCATCATCATCGTTAAGATGAGAGGAGGATGCTTGACCAAAGGCGCAGGAAGAAGAAGTGGAGTGACGACCTCTTCTCTTGCCAAGATCCTTTCTAGTCTTTCGCTCTTGTTGAGCGGTAAGAGGATTCATGACACGATCGTACAACACATAAGACTCATTTTGCAATTCTCGATTTTCATTCATGACAAATTTAAACAAATGAGTTAATAACATACCATAGGGTAGAATTAACCTCTTTTGTTTAGTGACCCACTCCATTCGTTTTGCCATGAAATAGGCAAGGTTGAACTTTTCAAAGTGTACGACATAATAAAGCATGTAACAAAGACATGCTGGAACATGGTCCTGATTATCCCCCAGAGAGACTTGACGGACACTTGGAGAAGCGAGAGATAGGGGTTTTATAACGACCTTTACTCGGAAACACTTATTGACAAGTTAGTCGTGTGACCACATGTCGAGTGAGACCACTTGACCTTTGGAACCGTATTTTTTAAGATTTTGACCGAATTCCTCACATGAGTGAGAGAGAATGACTTACTTTGTATAACAAAGTTGACCACAAAATGACTCGTGGAGTTATAATCAAAAGTTAGTTGACTATAGAACCTCTTGAGAACAAAATGGGGAACAATTTGTTCGTTTATGTTCAACAAATAGTCAAAATTAATTGATTCAAACTTAGCACGGATGTGACTCATGTTTTCAAAATTTTGACTTTTCAAAAACCGCCCGACCCTCATGGATGTAGCGACTTTCAAGGTTTCTCAGTTTTTCTTTTATAGGTGAACGATATTCATGTGATATTATTGGGATATAGTGTCTTGTATTTTTGTAATCTTCAGATGATTTGCATGGCATGATTACCTACACAGAAAATATTAAGGTCATATTTTATTATCATTTGCTTGTATTGTTCTATTGACATTGTTTCTAGTGTGTTCTTAAATGTGACAAGTGTGGAGTAACAATTAACTCGACCTAAATAAAATCTTAAGAGTTAACCCAAACGCTCCTTAATTTGATTTTGCTCATCCAAACATGTCAAAAAATACTTATGAATTCTGTATCTCGACCTTTGTTCATGAGATCATTATCCATGTGTTTGAAAACGTTTTAAGTTGTATTAATAATGCATAACTACAATTTTATTATGTTCCTAACGTGAGTAATTTAAAAATAAAATTGGGGTTTTGGTTCGAAATCAATTTTTAACAAACTCACAAATGTATGCAAATCCTATGTCTATGGGAAGCATATTAGTTATACATTTTATCCTAGTGGTCCTAACTGTACACGATTGAAAGAAAAATGAAAAATCCCCAATTTTAATTTTTGTGTTCATCATGAACCCTAGACTCAAATTGAAAGAAAATAGATGAAATGACTTACAATTAATGATCTTTAAGATGTTGTGAGTGATTATAGGTGTTGATTTGATCTTCAATTATAGTTTTAGTCGTTGATTTTGAGTTTTTGGGGTGTTTTGTTCGTGTTCGTCGCTGCAGATTTGAAACATGGTGTTTGTTTTTGTGTTTTGAATGTTTTTTAATTAAGTGTTCAATTTTAGTGTCTGCTGATGGCGGTCTCATATCGCCTGGCGGTCCCAAATATATTGGGGGGCCGCCTAGGGTATGGGGGCCGCCCTCAGCGAGGGGTTTTAGACTTAGTTTTTGACGAAAATTTTAACAAATAGAGTGAAAAATTTTAATTTGCATTTCGTTGAATTAAAAATTGCTTAAGGTACTTTGGATGAGTAATATAATTGTCAGACACGGAATAGTGAACATCGGACTAGAATTTGAGACAGAAAAATGAGAACGGACTAATGTGATTTATGGAATGTGTTCCATCATTCCTAAACCAAGACGTAGATAGTTAACGATTCATGTTAAAAGTTTCGTAAGAATGTCGCGATGTTGACCAGACGGACGGCCACTTTTTTTTTTTTTTTTATATTTTTTCGATTGAGATAATTCCATTGTCTGGACATTATCATCTACGTAAGAAATGGAGGACGAATTTTGATGTGTTAGGGTTCGAAATGATGCAAAAGGAACACACCCCGGGATTTAGGCCTAAGGTCAAACCGCATGCCTTTAATGTGCACATGATGCAGTACGATCGTCAAGTCAAAAACATCGTATGTCGATAAGAGCTGTTTCATCCATAGTGCTTGTTGACAGAAACGGCAGGACGCCTTTTCCGCGCTTACGTATTAGGCTTTTCGGTAGTGGATATATCAAGAGCGGTTTGTGTTCTTTGAAACCAAGATGATAAAACAAAACAACATTCCACACGAACATCTTACACAAATTACCACCCCCTCGCTAGATGCTCTTTTTTTTGGGCCACACATAATCTCCCCATCCCATCCTCCCCCTGACATGATTAGAGTCGGCATATACTAACTGTTTCTATGTCGGACACCCTTAGGATACCATAATCCTGAAGTGCGCAGTGGCCTTTAAATGTATACGGAATGTGGGGGTAAGAAACGTTTAACAAACCCACAAAAGATTACTGCATCAAGGTGATAAGGTTTTGGGTAGCCCTCTTATGGAAAAGCGGACAACTAAACATATATGCATCGGTCCTACAGGATGCCGATAGGTATAATAAAACTACCTATCCTTGCCTCGATACTTGGTACTACATCTACCAGAACTCACAACAGCTTAGGGTACCTTCTTCTCTCTCTTACTCTTTTCGTCTTTCGTGACTTTGGTATCAGCGGAACATGGGGTTTTTCAAATTGGTTTAGATTCTTCTAAAGGGCCAAAATTCTTTAAAAGCATTTCTTTATATAATAAGATTGATTATAGAAAATTTCATCTTCCATTTGTTGTTTATAATATTTATATATTTGTAGTCCAAGTGTACTTAAGTTTTAAGTTCAACCCCATCATAGCACATGCTCATCTCGAATTAATTCGTTATGCATGGATATTTGGCAACTTCATCACACATAGTTTAAGATCAACACACAAGAACCCATAATTTGTCATAGATCCCAATGAAACCAATCCTAGCCACTTATAATGTTTCATCAAAAATAAACAAACTACACATTCCACCTCTTTTTTAAAAAAAAAATATCTTACAAAACGGTAAATCGTCACAAAAACGACAAAAAATACAAACACCATCGCTGACGAGTATTTTTTTATCTTTCAGTAGACGGGTGACACGATAAAACTTTTTCGAGAAACATTTTTTTTGATTTTTTTTTAGCAACGAATTGAGCGAAAATCATATATGATTCGTATAACGAATCTATATGATTTCATGAACATCATAATATGATTTGTGATTCTAATACGAACTTTTTCAATTTTTGTTTCATCACGAATTAGCTAATCATAATAAAGATTCGTGGTGACGAAATCATATATGAATACGTTATACGAATCATATATAATTTTCATTAAATCAATATATGATTTTCAAATAAATCATATATGATTTCATAAAACTATAAATGACTCATAAAATCATAAAAAAAAAATTCGATTCGAAAGTACATAGTCGCGCCCCCTCATAAAAAAAAGATTAATTTAATTCCTCGTCGACGATGGATATTTTTTTTGAGCGTAACGAATAACGTGGTGTGAGATATTTAATTTTTAAAAAAGAGGTGGAAAGTGAGTTTTTTTATTTTTGATGAAAAAATGAGTGGCTATGATTGGTTCATTGGGTCTATGACAAATATTAGGTCTATATTGAACTTTTGGCTCATCACACATGTCTTGACAATTCGAACCGAATATAATGTCGTCGACATATATTTGAACGATGATGAGGTTAGAACTTTTCTTCTTAGTAAAAAGAGTGTTATCTACCATTCCTATTTTATATTCATGTTTAATAAGAAAAGCTTTTAATCTATCATACCAAGCTTTGGGTTCTTGTTTAAAACCGTATAAAGCTTTCTTTAGTTTATAAACATAATCTGGTTTCTCAAAGTCAATGAATCCTGAAAGTTGTGCCACGTATACCTTCTTATTGATAAAACCGTTAAGGAATGCACTTTTTACATCCATTTGAAATAGCTTAAAGTCTAAAGCACAAGCATAAGCTAATAGTATCCTAATTGACTCAATTCTAGCAACTGGGGCACAAGTTTCATCATAATCAATGCCCTCTTGTTAATTATAGCCTTGAGCAACTAACCTAGACTTATTTCGAGAAACAATACCGTTCTCGTCTAACTTATTTCTAAACACCCACTTAGTTCCTATAATTTTCATATTCCTAGGTTGTGGAACTAACTCCCAAACGTCGTTAGCAATGAATTGATTTAATTCTTCTTGCATAGCGACTATCCCAACTATATCATCCATTAAGCATAATTTCAACATTCTTAGGTTCTATAGTTGATATAAAACAAAAGAAGTTACTTTGGTTTGGGGCTTGTGACCTAAAGGTTCTTTGATTAAGGTTTCCTATGACATTTTTTATATTAAAATGATAGGTTCCCAAGATTCCTTAAATAACTGACTATTTCCTTCAATCTCTAAAGTTTCATCCTCAATGTCATTTTCTAGGTTTTTTATGTCAGGTAACCTTAAATGCTTCCTTCTTTCATATAAGTCATCATGCAACTAAGGTGTGATGTCTTAGAGGGAGTGAGGAGTTTCATTCATCCGAATGACGACATTGAGTGAATTTACTTCGACTTTTCCTATATGTTTGTTAATAGGATGAATATAGGCTAAACTATTTTGTGAGTAACCTAAAAAGATACCTTCGTATGACTTTGGGTTAAACTTTGTAAGGAGTCTTTAGTGTTTTAAAAAGAAGCACTTGATATTGCAAACATCTCTAACGTAATCTAGAGTTAGTTACCTACCCGTCTTAAGAGTTCGTAAGGTATTTTTTCCTAAAATGGATCTAAATAAGATTCGGACTTTGAGAATGTATGTTAAGAATCTACTGTGCGTTACAACGCAAAACTTTTGTGTAATAATTGCTACATTCAACACAGTCCTACCTTCATTATACCTTGAAGTTCCTAATTTTTTCCTTCAACCATGCATTTGATTAATGATGCAATAGAGGCAGAGAAGTTAGTAAGAACCATTGGCATTACAAAACTCACCCAAATTGCACGCTCATTATCAACTTCCTCTACCGTGGTTGGTTTCCTATAATTACACATTGTACATCCTAATTGGTTTTGAATTATCTTTGATCGAAGACTTCGTTTATTATTCTTAAGGACTCAAGTCCAAGTAACCTAGAGTAGTTCATCTACTATGAACTAAGTTGTAGGCGGTTTCCCTCCCTCTGTAACTCCGAATGGCGGATAGGACCGAAGAGATCCATATGAAGTAGTTAAAGCATCTATTCGTTGATGACTAATATACTTATCCTTATGACTAGCGTTAGCTTTGCTTTCTAATTTTACAAGCATCACAAAATGTGATCAAACACAAGCTTAGGTAAATTTTTCTAACTAATTCTTTAAGATCTAAACGATTAAATGAGACGCATATTTTGCGTAAACCTCATCTCCTATGCCACACGTAAGTTTTCATCATCGTTTCAAGACAAATTTTGTCTTTAGATTATTTTCCCATTTTCATCACATATAACCATTCTTCCTATACCTCTAACCTATAACCTTACCATCCTTAGATAATTTCACTATCATGTTCAGCGAGAAAGGTTTGACTGTAACACTTATTATCACATATTTGTCGCTATACATTAACAAGTTATATCTAAGTTATCTACTGCCTACCATATCTATTTTGAGAGAGTTAATCGAAAATCGTACCTTTGCTAATGATGATACCCAGCAAGATTCCTACCGAACTTACCAAAAATAAACATTTAACTCCGTTGTAGATGGCCTTGTAGCTTGAGAAGAGCTTTCTGTTACCCGTCATGTGTTTTGGAGCATTCCACTATCCTTTAACCACTCTCGGTTCTAAGTCGACTCCAACCTAATTCTATTCATATAAGGCAACACCTTCCAAACATTTAGTCCCCAATATCGTCATGGTCCAAAGTTGTAGTGCTAACATCCCTTGCATTTGAATGAATGGTTGGGATGTGGAAATGGAAGACAACATTTCCCATGGCAAGTAACCTTTGACGTGGGAAGATTGTTCCAATTACAGGAAGAACCACGAGGTTGATTTGTCGCCAATGTTTCTTTTGGTTTGCGGTGTTTTTAGAACGATGATATATTTATTGACGTCTTCTGAGTGGTGGAGTTTTTGATCTAAAATTTGATTTTGAAAATCTAAACCCGGGTTTTTGATAATGCTTATAGAATTTGCATTAGACTATCCATTATCACTATGCAACGTGAACTCATACATTGGTTTAACAATTATGTTGGATTTTGGCCTAGGACTCAAAATAGATTTTTGAAAAGATACATTTTTCTCAGATTCAGGTGTACCAACTGGTGGCGGTCCCATAATTGTGTTTGTTGGGGGCCACCTGAACACTTTGAGGGTCCGCTCAATTTACAGACCCTTATCCACAGAAGACCTTTACTGTAGCTTTTCAACAAATTTTATTTCTTTATTCCACTAGATGAAGCTTCCCAAAAAATGAATTAAATCCTAAATCCAATTTTTCCAACAGCGGGAAGGATTTTTTTGATTCCTTAGACAATTCAATATTAGACATTGTGCGCTCTTTTCAAATTTATTTAATCTAGTGACTTTCTCTTTGAGTTTTTCATTCTCAATTTAAAGCATATGACACTTTACATATTCAAGATCAACTCCCATGTTTTTCTCGAGTGTAGACACTTTTTCCTTTAGAACACTAAGTTTATTTTTCTAAATTAATTTTCTTATGTCTTTTAATCTTTTGTTTTTAGTGATTATCTTTAAACTTATTTTGCACAGTTTACCATGATTCATTATTAGGCACTTAAGTCATCTATGACGAGTTCTCATCACAAAATTAAGGAGGATTCAGAACATACCTCATGTTGATGCTTGAGCTACTAGACAAACGTTCATTATTGGACTTTTCTCATCATCTTCTTCACCCCACCGCTATCCACTCCCAAGAACCTTCGACAAATCTCTTGGTTCTATCTTTTCGGTTGTTTTGGACATTCTCCTAAATAAGAAGGTTCAGGTTCGTCGCCGGCAGTCTAAAGCATTTTCAATCACTTTTAAAACCGTTTTTTTTGTCATCTCGGCTCGGCAAGAGTTCGTTAAAATGTTTTTTGTGTCTTTCCGAGGTTGTCTCACTAAATCTACCTTTTCTCTATAAATAACTTTATTTGAAGTCTCTTACCGGCATGGATTATACTTCTTCTTCACCTTCGGAAGTTGAACACTCTTCATCACTAGATTCTTTCTTAGCCTTTAAAGCAAGAGATTTCCTTTCAACTTTTGCTTTGACTATTTCAGAATCTTTCTTGATGATCATTTTGTGAACTTTGAGGTTCCCAATAAGTTCATCAAGAGATAGTGATGTTAAATCTTTTGACTCTTTAATTTCCGTGACCTTTGCTCTCCATTTAGGATGTAGAGCCCTAAGAAATTTTCTAACATAGTTCTTGCTAGAATAACCTTTATCAAAAGCTTTTAGACTAGTAATAATAGTATTAAATCTAGCAAAAGCACTATCTATAGATTTCGTTTTCGGAAATAACGAATTGTTCATATTGTTGAACCAAAAGGTCGATCTTATTATCTTTGACTTGACTATTACCTTGGTGGGTGATTAACAATGTTTTCCAAAAAAAATTTGCCGTATTACACATGAAAATTCTTTCATATTCTTTTATAGGCAAAGCATTATAAATAACCATTTTAGCTTCGTTATTTTTCGCAAGTTTCTTTTTAAGATCATCACTTTGTTTTTCGAAAGGGATAACATCATCTATTATGTTTCCGGCATTTTTTCCAATAGGTTGAAAATCACCGTTGGTAATAACATGCAAAAGATCTAGATCTTTTGATTTAACATATGTCTCGAATCTATTTTTGCAATAAATAAAACTATCACTTTCAAAAAGTGGTGGTCTTTGCATAGATTGCCCTTCTAGATATTTTTCGGAATCCATAGATCGATCCAAGCTTTAAAATACAGTATATTTTAAAAATCTTGAGTGACCTTGGCTTCTGATACCAATTGTGGAAACTAGAAGGGGGGGGGGGGGTTGAATAGTTTACAGGTTCATTTTCGTTTTAAAACTTTGCTTTCAAAATACTTATATTCAAGTAGTATGTTTAACCAACCAAGAATAAGAATCAACCAAGTAAATACTCCCTCCGTCCCAAAATTATTGTCCCTCGACAAAAAACACACAATTTAAGAAAAGTGCATTTATTACAGCTTTCTATTTCTTACTTTTTAGCAGAATGATAGTTTTACCCTTAGCTAATTAATTAAAGTCTTCTTTAAAGTTTGTAATTATAATTTCAAGTAAGGGTAATATGGTAAACTTGATCAAACTTTCCTATCTATTTATAGTAGTGGACAATTAAATTAGGACATCCTAAAAAGGAAACGTGGACTATAATTTTGGGACGGAGGGAGTATCTAAACTAATAGTAAATAACAATTACAACAATATAAAGAGATGAGAGAAGGAACAATCAAACCAAGACACTAAGATGTATAGTGGTTCGGCTACGAAGCTCTTCTTCGCCCTACTCACTCCTTCCCCCCGATTATCCTACTTCGAAGAGTTCACTATGACAACAAGCCTCCCTTCAGGGCGGAGAAAAACCGTTTACACGTCAGCATACGTATTTCCGACACTAAGCTAAATGTCGAGTCCTAATCTTAGCTAGAACCAATCTACCATTTCACAATCACTATAAAATCACTAGATCTACACTATCGGATTTACACAATATCCGAATCACACATATACACAAGATAATTACAATAGAGATTTGGTACTTAGAAGAAAAGAGGAGAGATCATTAAATAACAATTTGTTTCTTAACGAATACGAATGTTCTTCTCTTGCACTTGAATGAGAGGAAAGAGATGCGAAGAAGAGATTAGATCACTTAAAACAAGAGCTAAGAATGTTAGTGATCAAGAGATTTAGAGAGAGAAAGAAGATTTTTAGAAAGAGAAAGTTATATGAAAATTTTGTGCTAAGAGGTCTGATTTTCTACAAGGAATGGAGCAATATTTATAGGCAGGAAAATCCAACGGTCACTGGGGCGGTCCCGGCAGTCCCAGATATATCTGGGGGCCTCCAGGCCTATAAGGGGGCCGCCTAGTAGACTACGCTCCCTTTTTTGTCTTTTTGTAGGGAATGTTGTATCTGGTATGAAACCTTCCATTTTGGGGGGAAAATTTGAATTTCAAATTTTAAGCTTTTAATAAAACTTTTCTTTTAATTAGAAAATATTTTGTATAATTAATTTTGTGAAATTCTTTTGTAAAAATGTAATGGATGATAGAATTTTACGATTAATAATTTGTAAACGTTTAATTTTATCGTAAACGTTTTTATATTTTGTTATTGTCAAAACGTTGAGAGGTTGAAAAATATAAATAACGTTTTTAGACATTATTTGTATTAACATGTCTGATCAGCTGGAGTGCCATGTGAATCAACATCTACTTTGGCAGTAGCCATTAGTGTGCTTATGGAGTCACAACCATCTATATCAAGTTTCTTTAAAAGCTCTAAGGTATATTGGACTGAATAATGAAGATTCCACAGGGCGATTGATGAACTTGAGGTCCAAGAAAGAACTTCATTTCACCCATCATTGACATCTCAAAGTTGTTTTTCATAAGATTTGCAAATTGTTTTGAAAAACATGTGTTTGTTGATCTAAAAATTTTGTCCTCGACATATACTTGTGCAAGTAATATGTCTTCCCTATGGCGTCTCGTGAATAAGGACGGGATAACAATACCTTTTATGAAGTGATGTTCTATCAGGAAAAAGGAAAACTTATCATACCATGCTCGTGGAGCTTGTTTGAGACCGTAAAGAGCTTTCTTGAGTTTGTAGACATGATCTGGAAAGTCTAGGTCAAAAAATCCATCTGGTTGGCTGTCATAAACTTTTTCTTTCAATTGCCCATTCAGAAATGTTGTTTTGACGTCCATTTGAAAGATGGTGAAGTTCTTATGTGCAGCGTAAGCAATGAACATCCTTACTACAAATGATTCTTCAAAATCGATGCCTTCTTCCTGATGGTAACCTTTAGCCAAAAGACGAAATTTGTTTCTTATCACTATGTTCTTTGCATCAGTTTTATTTATCCATAGCCACCTCACCTCAATTATGTTTCTATCAGCGGGTCTTGGAACTAATTCCCATACGTTTAGCCTCTAGAATTGATGGAGTTCATCTTGCATAGACTCAATCCAGTTATGACGCAACATTGCTTCTTTAATGTTTTTAGGCTCGGCAGTACTCACAGTTAATGCATACATACACACTTCAGCGTTTGTGTTGAGTCTACTTTTGGTCATAACTGGTTTTGAAGGGTCACTAATCACTTGTTCTAATGGATGATCATTTGTCTTGGTATGTGTTGAGGGGTAAACTTGATTGAATTCGTGCATATTTGATGAATCCTGAGCTGTTGAAGATGACTCAGCTTCTTCAAACATAGGAGAATTAAATAGAGTAATCAAAGTGTTTTCTCAAGCTTTGCAGATTCTTCTTGAATGATTTCATCAGAAACAATAGTCGAGATTATAGAGGTTTGATCTTTAGAAGAGGATACTAAGGGAGGGGCTTCATCGTCTTTAACGATGATTGACGACGATGATGGAGTGTCTTCATTATTAAGAGTTGTTTGTGCAGCGGAATTGATGGACACTTTAGGAGATCTCTTTTAAAAGTATTCCTCGTACATTGAACTGAACAAATTATCCAAATATGCTTTCGACGGTGTTTGATTGGATTCTTCTAATGATTCTTCAACGTTAACGCGATTATTCTCGGGTTCCAAACAGTTGTGTTCAAAATCCATTGTCGTGAGTTCATCAAACATGACGTGGATGGTTTCAGTTATTTTTATTGTTCTGTGGTTGTAAATCTGAAACCCTCTTGATGATTCTGAATAACCGATAAAGTTACCGATGTCCTCTTTTGGTTTCATTTTCCTAAGATCTTCACGATCATTTGTTGGATAACACAGAGATCCAAACACATAAAAGTAATGAACATTGGGTTTCCTTTATGTAAGAAGCTCATACAGAGTCTTGTTATAAAGTGTATGAACCAAAGAACAGTTTTGCGTAAAGCAAGTAGTGAAAATAACTTCAGCCTAAAGAAGTTCTGGTGCTTTGGAAAAGATGAGCATTGTGTGGGCAACCTCTAGAAGCATACGGTTTCGTCGTTCAACAACACCATTTTATTGAGGCTTTCTTGCAATTAAGAATTGTTGCATAATGCCTAACTTTTCATAATGAGCCAAGTAATGATTTCCTCTCGTTTTCGATGATTGTTTCTAACCAAAAGAAAAAATCGCCAAAGCAAGATCCCCTCTCTTTATTTTAATATTCGAACCTCAAAACAAGAAGAAAAAAATCTCGACTCCTTTTTTTAAAAAATTAAATCGAACCAAAAAAAATGAACAAAAGAAAATCACGAGATCGTTGTGGATTGGCTAACGAGATGGTTTTAATGATATCAATTTAAACACAAACCATCTATGAATCAAAAATCAAAACAAACAATTAATCAAATAAGAATCGAAATCCCCCTTTTTTCGAAATCAAGAAAAAAATTAAAAAAAAACAAACCAAATCAATTCATCAATCTTGTAGACTCTTGATACCAATTGTAGGTTCCTTAGGATCATTCATACAAACTTAACAATGATGTTGTAGAATCAAGATGCAGGACAAAATAAAGACTTTATTGTATGATTGAATGAAAAACCCTTTTGGTGGCTCAAAACCCCTAATAACAATATTGATCTAACTAAAAACTGGTCTAACCTAATTTTGACTAAAACTTGTGTTTTTTATACTAAAAGGTTCTGCCCATTCTAGTCTTTTGTTGGGCTCTTTCCGGGCTTTTTTTTTGACAAGCCCAATTACATTATTAATTTAATTAATTAAACCCAACTAACGAGCTTATGAAACGCTAGTTTTCTTCTAGACCGAGCTTCTCTTGTTTAGACTGTTGAATTTGTGTTTCTAACTAATCATTTATTCATGTACTTGTCTTAACAACAACTGTATATTCCTATATTAGTTCATCATCGTACTATCATTCGGGCTATGTATATTTAAGAGGTCATGACTTGACATAAAAGGAGTTAGGACACTTGAAAATCGTAAATCCAAACAAATCGAGTCAATAAGCATCCGAAGAGGCTCATTATGAAATTCCCTAGTAATATAGCCTTCGATACTTAATTTACCATATATATTCTATATAGCTATTTACAACATCTAATCGTTTACGGTGAAATCCTATTTATATAGTAAAATGTTTTATAACTAATGCCTTTAGCTAAACGACATAAATTTGTCGTTTTAAGGTCCGTTTCTAGCGTTTCTTACGCCCACACTTTTGTATTAAGACGAGGTAATCATAAAATCACATTTTTAGGTTTTTGAGATTCTATGGATGAATAGTGTTTTAATTGTTCATAACAGCTTGATAAAATCATTTTATAATTTTAATTAACGTAAAAACCCCGTTTTAGTATGATATCTTATTCGTTTTATAGCTCTGTTTTTAGCGATTCTTTCGAACACGTTCTAGTAATTGAAGTTTTATTCATATTATTGATGTTTCCAAAGTATAATGTTTCTGCCATGAATAGTAACTTTTTATATAATTTGTTTTATAAAGTATTTAGCGTCGTAAACTCGTAACGAGCGTATCTTCTTCGTTATAAATCGGGATTTTTGAAGGTTTTCTTTCATTTTGGTATCATCATGGAGAAGTACGATCATTTATAAACAGTTATGGGTGCTTCCAGAATCGAACCAAAACATAAAGTTTGAGGTTTTGTGATTTAGACATGTTTTCAGCTTGATTTTTGTGCCATTAAGCTTTATAACACCTTATTTTACAAATTAATTCCACAACCATTTCTATCTTATGTATTTACATATATTAGTCCATTAATCTTACTTATTCAAGTGTGTTCAAGTTAACAAGTTTAACTACAAATTTTCACTGTAACTCATTAAGTTAAAACCCTAATTTGCTCATAAACTTGTTTATACCTTAAAAAACATGTTTTAAACACTTATAATCCCTTTTTAACTTCATATTAGCATCTATGTGATAAGGTAAAATAAGTTCATAAAACATTAATCATAAGTAAATATCCATTTTACATATTCAAAAGTATCCTAAATGGTGATTTAGCTAAATAGAACATATGAACACATAAAATCTTAGTTATGAAATGATTAAGCTTTTAATATATAAATTTGTGTGGATGTGTAGTAGAGAAAAAGAAAAAACAATCACACCTTGTGATTAACAACCTTGGCTTGAAAACGATAGGTGAAAACCATAATTTCAACAAAAACCTAATCTTGTATTATGTTAAAAACTCTTTCATAAGTTTAACCTACCCTTCAATATCTTCTTAGAATAACCTTAAGTATGATATGTAAACACTAATATGGTGAAGAAAATCATGCTTTTGGATTTTGGTATAATATGGTGATGCCTGTGACGTTTGATGAGAGAAAAAGAGAAAGATTTTTGTGATTTTTGGTTAAGTGTTTATGAAAGAAAGAGTGAATGCATGTGCTATTTATAGTGCTTAGGAGATATTATCAAGCCTCAAGTGCATGTGCTAGGGATAAGAAAGAGAGGTGGCACATAGGAAGGCACAAGGAAACCAGGGGTGACAGTTAAGTTTGAATATTATTTCTGAAGTATCTAGATATTTTAGGGCCTTAGTCACCAACTTGATGATTCCTTGGTTCTATCCTTCAAAAATTCGGCCATATATATATATATATATATATATATATATATATATATATATATATATATATAACATTATATATATATATATTATATATATTTATATATTTATATATATATATATATACTATAGTATATTATAATGTTATTTTAGATTATTTTGTGTATTGGTATTTAATCGTGGTTATTGTTTAAGCGTATTAGTTAGGTTTTGGTTGCTTCCAGGATGCCGGACCGCATATTTTATCGCGAAACGTAAGCATTTTACGTAACCAATAAAAATAAGATGAACAAGGTTGATAATTATCATTCATAATTTATAATTTAACAACTTGCTTGATATAACTTTTAATCGTTTAATGCCCGTTTACATTGAATGATCATTTTTAGTTTAGCGATTTTAGATTAAACTATTACGATTTATGAGGCAAAACGCGTAAACCTAAAAATAAAGTGTGAACTGACATAACGTCGTACATGAATAAAATACGAGGTGTTATAGTTGGTCTAGAGATGTATTTGTGTTGTGGTTGGAATGAAAGATTTGTGGAAAGGATGTGATGGTTGATTGTGGTTTGATTTGAATGGGGGTTCGATGGGTGTGCGTTGGTTGTGTTGGTCATGGTTGGTGGTGTGGAATTGGGGTGTGTGAAAGTGTGGTTTGGTGGTTGTGGTTGAGATTGAACTTTTGAATGTGTGAGATGGAAGGTTGGTGATGATGACTGAATATGTGGAATGTGTGTGAGAATGTGTCTGTTTGTGAATTTTGTGTGTGGTGGGTGGGATTGATGTGGGTTTTTGTGTTGTTGGTGGTTGATGGTGGTGTGTGATATGTTGGGTTTGGGTTTGTGGGGAAACTTGGTGGTGGGGTTTGTGTTGATTGTTGGGGTTGTTGTTGGAGTGGGTTGAGTTTGAAAATACTACGGAATAAAGAACAATACAGAATTAAAATACATGTTGCGTGCTTGCGTGATTGACTTTGGTAGTGGCTGGGATAAGCACTTACCTTTGGCTGAATTCTCATACAATAATAGTTATCACACTAGTATTAAAGCCGCACCTTTCGAAAGCTCTATACGGAAGAAAAATGTTTGTATAGCCTGTATGCCAGAGTGAGATTGGGAGATGTGTAACTCACGGGACCGGAAATGATTCTTGAAACAACGGGAATGATTGTGAAATACATAGAAGCCGATTTTTTGGCCTACTAAAGTGATAGAAAAGTTTATGTGGATGTGAGACGTAAAACCTTTGGAGTTCAAAGTGGCGGTGGTGGACAAGGTTATGCTGAAGCTATCACGTGGTAAGGTGATGTTCGAATTTGGATAAACGTTGGGAAGTATGTCCCGTTATATTGGAACCATTCAACGATTTTTATAAAGAGTAGGTCGGTGGCATATAATCGGGAATTACCCGAGATGTGAAACTTCAAGGTTTAAACAATACATTCCATGTTTCAAACTTGAAGAAATGTTTATCTGATGAAGAACTTATCATTCCACTCAACGAAGTAAGGATCGACGAGAAGTTGCATTTCATTGAAGAACCCAGTGAAACGACGGAATATACTTGGGAACGGGAGGACCAGATGTGGGAGAAATACCCACATCTCTTTGATTTTAATAAGAAGCGGGCGACAAGATGAATTGATCTTCAGGGACGAAGATCCCTTTTTAGGGGGGAATGCTGTGACAATCCGTCAATTTCAAGTCGTTATTTTATTCTCGAGTATTAATTATAATTTTCAATTTTATGATGAGATATGAACTCACGGTTAACCGGGAAGAAGTTAGGCTTACACTTGTAATTTAAGTAACGTTTATGAAGAACTGGTGAATCCTACGTTAAGCATCGACGTTTATATTTTCAAAATGCCGTAGAAATATTTTTATTGCATTCGTTTTTATTTTTCGTGTCTTGTACTATTTTTACTTTTTACGAAAAACGACTACAAATAGTACCTTTTAAAATATCGAAATTTGATATTAACGCATTACATAATTATGAGCAAGCTAACGGACTCCCCACTTATTTATCATCCCTTAGGGGCGGACACACCAAAGAGCTAGGTGTCCCCTTGGTGTTGAATCTTAAACATGCATAAGACATTTGGCAAATGTCTTGCATGTGGTACTTAAGAGATTTTTCTTTAATAAAAAAAAATGAGTATCTATGTGTTTTGGTAGTCAAATTGGGTTTATATGTGAAGTTGACTAAAATGTCTATCAACAGGGTTTTGTCTTAATGTCAATGATTTCATCGTCGCATTTTAAATTCGTACTTGTCAGTTAATTATTATTTTGTATATTATTGCGGAGTATGCATTGTTAATACAACTTAAAAACGTTTTCAAACACATGCATAATGATATCATGAACAAAGGTCGAGATACATAATTCATATGTATTTTTCGACATGTTTAGATGAGCAAAATCAAATTAAGGAGCGTTTGGGTTAACTCTTAAGATTTTATTTAGGTCGAGTTAATCGTTACTCCATACTTGTCACATTTAAGCACACACTAGAAACAATGTCAATACAACAATACAAGCAAATGATAATAAAATGTGACCTCAATATTTTCTGTATAGGTAATCATGCCACGCAAATCATCTAAAGATTACAAAAATACAAGACACTATATCCCAATAATATCACATGAATACCGTTCACTTATAAAAGAAAAAACTGAGAAACCTTGAAAGTCGCTACATCCATGAGGGTCGGGCGGTTTTTGAAAACTTTACGGATCTAAACTATGTTCGGTCTTTGTTTCATTTTGTTGAGTTTGAGTGTCTCCTTGAGATTAATGACCAAATTTGTCCTCGTTTCATTCTTGAGTTGTATAGTCATTATTAAATAAACTATTCCAACAAAGGTCAAATGTTCATCGAATTTGTAATTCAAAATTAATTCTTTTCTTACTCTCTTGAAGAATTTGTTTAAATTCTTGACCCACCTTGCGAGGGTGCCTGCGTCTTTATTGACAAATGGTCACTTGATGAGTTGGCATATGGTGTCCCTACGGATGGTCCATATCAAACCAACCCTCCTTCTCCTAACGACATCATTTTGTCTATTCAAATTGATCGAGAAGGTCAAGTCACCCGCATTCGTCATGGGGAAGAAATTGATGTTCATGATTATCAAGTTCTAACTCGTGAAATTGAGCCAACCCTGAAGCCTTTGGAATAGATTATTTGGGAAAATGTTTTTTGTCTGGGGGGTAATCAGGACCATGTTCCCGCGTGTCTTTGTTACATGTTTATTGTGTCGTATACTCTGAAAAGTTCATCCTTGCCTATTTCATAGCAAAACGAATGGAGTGGGTCACAAAACAAAAGAAGTTAATTCTACATTATGGTATGTTATTAACTCGTTTGTTTAAATATTTCATGAATGAAAATCGAGAATTGCAAAATGAGTCTTATGTGTTGTACGATCGTGTCATGAATCCTCTTACCGCTCAACAAAAGCGAAAGACTAGAAAGGATCTTGGCACGAGAAGAGGTCGTCACTCCACTTCTTCTTCCTCTGCCTTTGGTCAACCATCCTCCTCTCATCTTAACGATGATGATGATGGAAATGACAAAGGGACCTCGTGTGCAAGCACTCCTCTCCCCATTCGTTATGTCAGCTCCTTGTCAAATGAAGTTCCTCAAGTTTTTCAAAACCCACCCAATGTTGACCCTCACTTGGAACCTTTTTACACCCGTCAAACTAAAATTGTCAAACGTCAAGTTTAAATTCGAGATAAGCATCATTGTGGATTAAGGTTAATCAGGAAAGGCCTTAGAAACTTATGGAGAAATATGAGGATGTGAGCAATATGGAAATGTGCCTTGTGACATTATCAATTATATTACCTATTATTTTATGAAGCTTAAGCACTTAAACTTATATCATTTAGTAGTAACTTAGCATGTATTACGGGCAACATAACTTGCCTTGGATGATCTTTCAATTTTATCATCCTAAACACTTGTTTTCATGGTACTCGATACACTATAATTACCTTTATGATGATATGCATGCTTATCTATTAGTCAATATGCATATATGTGTTCATTTAATTAAATTTCGAATGGTTAGTTTTATGAATTAAATTGTTAAACATTAGATGATTCATGACGAAATAGAATTGATTGCAAAAGGGGAAAATAGATTTTTTTTTCCAGGATGTGCAGAACATCAGGAAAAACTAGAAAATTTCCTTGTCTCCAGAGAACGGCCCCCATAAATAAGGGGCGCCCCCCTAATATATCTGGGACCGCCATGTATATATGGGACCGCCATCAGAAGTCACGGAAATTTTACTGTGACTACCTGATTTTCTATACAGTTGACTATTCTTTCTTAGACCCAGCTAAACTTCCTGCATTTTGCTAAACCACTTTTTGAATCTATCTCCTTAATCCTCATGCTTTTCTACTTTGATCACATGCTTTCAAATTGAATAAGCCATCCTTATCATTCTTCTTACTATATTCATCTTCATCAAACCATTCTACCATGAATTCCACCAAAGTTTCTTCCTCTAACCCCTCTAAGAAAATCAAACTAACCATAATCCCTCCTAGACAACTCTTTGTTACCATCTCTAGTGATGAAGATGTCACCACCACACCTTCTCCCACAATAACTTCTTCATCTCCAACTCCTCCAAATGCACCATCAAAAACCACATCCACCAATCAAACCTCATCAAGCCAAGAGAACACATCTTCTTCTTTTGAATCAAAACTTCAAATTTCACCACCATCCTTAAATGAACCAACTTCTCCTCATCTTTTAAACCCTTTGCTTGACAACATTTCGGATGTTCCTCCTAGACCTCTAAACCCTCAACCACTTCAAAGTCATCATTCTTTGGATATCACACTCTCTTTGTTACCAATCACTCCTCTTGATCAAATTCATGACACTCATCACCACAATCTCCACCACAACCTCAACCACCTATCATGTGCCACCCTCTTTACTACAACTACCATGACTACCATAGGTCAAATTGCATATGTTGCTTTCACAACTGAACTCTTTTCTTTACCTTAAAAGATAAGATGAACATTATGTTTGCTCATCTTGAGTATCTTCTCACTACCGCAATCACCTCACACTTTCCACCTCTACCTTGAAATGGCTTCAAAAAGTTTTCATAAATGTGTCACCCCAAACCGTTTTTCTCAAAAGTCAATTAATATGAATCATGAATCATTTAGGACTTATGTAGTATTGTCTCTCTTTATCTCATGAAGTATGTAGTGTGGCTTATGGATTAATTATCTTATATTAGTTCTAGTTTTATCTTATGTTTTATGCATGTATTACTTGCATTTGCTATTGTATGAGTTTCTTGATTGTTGAGTAAAACTCTCTTTTGGGTGACTTAATCTAAATGTGTTTGCTTAAAAACAATATTTGTCTTGCACTTGGTATCCTCTACTTTGTTTTGTAGCAAAACCAATTTTCGTAAGATTCGATCCCGTTTGGTGCCCCGAACACCGAGTGGGGCGTCATACAATCAAGGGAGTCTTGATATCGTCGATTTTTTTCTTCCTACAACTATTCGACGATCATCCTTTTTGAACTCGATAAAAAGGGGGAGAAATGGAACAAAACTCATTAATAATGTGTAACTATTAATTTTATATATAAAATGAGTTTATATTCTGTCATCATCAAAATGGGGGAGATTGTTAATATAAATAATGTCTAAAAACGTTATTTATATTGTTCGACCTCTCAACATTTTGATAATAACAAAATGTAAAAAAGTTTACGATAAAATTAAACGTTTACAAATTATTAATCGTAAAATTCCATTTCTAAGATTAGTAATCACTTAAGGTATGAACAAATAAATCATTAAGCATGATTAGTGATCAAGAAAATATTTTTCTCTCATCCATTATATTTTTATAAAAGAATTTTACAAAATTAATTATACAAAATATTTTCAAATTAAAAGAAAAGTTTTATTAAAAACATAAAATTTGAAATTCAAATTTTCCTCCCAAAATAGAAGGTTCCATACCAGATACAACCTTCCCCACAAAAAGAAAAAAAAAGGGAGCATAGTCTACTGGGGGGCCCCCTTATAGGCCTGGCGGCCCCTAGATATATCTGGGACTGCCGGAACCCCCCAGTGATCGTTAGATTTTCCTGCCTATAAATACTGCTTCATTCCTTGCAGAAAATTAAACCTCTTAGCACAAAATTTTCCATATATCACACTACCAATCCAGCCTTCCAATGACTCAAATTACCCACCATTATGCATAATATAAAAAAATGAATTTAAGCAACAGAAACTTAAACTTCCCCTCAAGTGGTGTATGTAACATATCCAAATGGTTAAACACTTTATCATATGCTTCCCCTAAAACCAATATGTTAACCATCTCTTGAATCTCTTATTCTGTTGGCTCTATGTAATGATTACTGATGAAGAAAACTCAGTATAACAAACTTGATGTAGAAGTAGAATAACCTAAATTTGTGTCTTATGTCTTGTACTATCCACGTGACTCCAAACTCATACCTGCTATGTATAAGTAGACCACAATCTCTTAACAAAATCCTAATCTTCAATGAGACACTAAGCACAACAACGTAACTCCTTTAAGTGATAGCAAATGTGCGCATTGAGCACCATAAGAGAAATCACACATTGCTAGATTTTGCAAGTCTTCATCAACACCGTATAAGCACGAACAAGTTATCTTTAAAGTTATCACTAACACTGACTTTTAAGATATGATAAGAACACGCACCTGTGAAACTTTACTTCAACTTTAAATAAGTGATAAATAATCGTCTCCATAATCAATTATTTCAAATAATCCCAAGAATAATAGCCATATAACATTTATGAACAAACTGTGTGTTATCTGTTCGAGATCTCCTCATCCAACAGAGATCTAATCTGTGTGTTATCCGATATCTGATAAAGCTAGCAGCAGTAACCACCATTGGCAGCACAAACTTCCTAGGGCAACATTAACCTTCATGTTGGCAGCATTATCATATAAACTGGCAGCACTAACATGTTAACACACAGCATTAACAATAGACTTGGCAGCATTAACATCTCCTGGCAGCATTAAGTATATAACGAGCAGCACTAAGTGTAGCCTAAGCAACACTAATCTTTGGCAAAGTATATGTTGAACACACAAAGCAGTACTAACAAAATTAACTTCCAATATTACCTCAACATAATTACGAAGCAGCTCAATAAAATTGAATCCACAACACAATAAACCATGCTTCCATCTCTATATACCCACGTACAGATTACTCACAGACGCATACCTGTAACATTAATTCTATCCAAACCATGATGATCCAGTGATACATTCCTAGCCATATTAGGGTCTTGATAATCTAAATTAGGGTAGAACGAAACCCTAAAAGATGAGATCATATCAATATAGTCCTTGCTGAAAACCTAAAGTCGGTTTATAAGCGTTTATGCAACCAAGCACACATAAGTATAATGAATCTTTGATCGAACAACGAAACCCTTAATATTCAAAAGTCGCCTTTAGGGTTTTGAGTGTAATACAAATTAACGCACCTTCGTTGCCATTTGTTGATCCCATTCACCTTTTGTGTCACAGCCTTTATTAAGGATACAAATAAAAAAAAATAGGACAGCGATTTAATATTGAAGGATAAGGGATCGTTTTGAAGGCCAAAAACCCTAACAATCGTTTAAACCCTTGCTTCAAAACAGGTTTTGAAACAGCCTTCAAAATCCTTAACTCTTCTTGCTTGAATCCCATGAAGTCGTGTATTCTTTCTGCTTACCGAATTAGCTCAAACCCTTACTGTCACCGAAATCGATTAGTTACCAAATTAGGGTTTGAAAACCTTAGTTTACCGAATTTGCCTGTTTACCAAAAATTAGAAATTTGACACTTCTTTTTCTTTAAAACTTAACAACAAAAACCTCGTTAGATCCTAGATCATGAGCCTCATAGCTCTGATACCACCTGATAGAACCTATAGAACGTGATAGGTTCTAGATTGTTTAAGCTCTAGATTATTTAGATCTAATCTAGGATGAATAATAACAAAGGTGGAATATTCAAACAAAGAATCATTGTTATTAAACAAGGTTTTTCATACACATACATGCCCCAATTCTATTTGATCAATATAGAATGGTTACCTACCTGTAGCAGGGATCAAGGAAACCTTAATTACCTTGAGGCTAAACCAAACCAACTAGACGTCTACATCTCTACACGTTTTGGTGCACACACACACGTTTTTGCACTTTGCACACCTAAAACTATGTCTATGGATCTCTTTATATAATAGAGTCCATAAAACTTACAAAGGAAAACATAATACAATTAGGAAACTAAATATTCCTAATATTTATCTTCATATCTTTGACCAAATCTTTTAGAATCTTCATGTACTCTTACATCTTGTAGAATTCCATAATGTCGACTTTGATCCTTTTGTTTTCCTTTTGTTTCTTTCTTGTTTCATTGTTTTGTATAATTGTTTTGTATCATCAAATCAAAATAATTCCAAACACGACTCGACATTTAGCTTAGTGTTAGAAAATAACGTAAGCGACGTGTAAACGGTTTTCTCCGCCTGAAGGGAGCTTGTTGACATAGTGAAATCTCGAGTGGGAAACTCGGGGAGTAGAGTAGGGCGAAGAAGAGCTTCATAGCCGAACCACTATAAATCTTGGTGTCTTGGTTTAATTGTTCCTTCTCTCATCTCATTATATTGTTGTGATTGTTATTTACTATTAGTCTAGATATTTAATTGGTTGATTCATATTGTCTAAGTATTTTGAGAGCAAACTTTTAAAACAAAAATGAACCTGTAAACTATTCAATCCCCCCCTTTGAGTTTCCACATTTCCCTCTTTTGACTGCATCTATCTTTCATTCATTCTTCTGTCATACTCTAGTTTATGTTGTGCTCTTTCATCAATGGACTTCTTAACAGATTCCATGCGTTGGATCAATGTATTACAAAATTGTTGAACCTTTGTTCGAGTGTATGCTAGAAAGTACTTGCGTATCATTAGACCATCATCATCATCGAAATAGTACTAGAAATTGATGAACAACTGACACTGTGTCTTGAGTACTATAAAAGCATCCATAAATCCAGTTTCTTGATATTCTTCTTTGTCAAGTTACTTTTCTAGTTGATCTAAGTTTAGTAACATTGAGCATATGAAAGTCTAAACATCTTGATCAAAGAGTGCCGTAAATGCCCGTTCAAATCCTCCCTTAAATTTTAATTCATTGTATGAAAGATCTTGGAGAAATGAATGAAGTAGTCGAAAAGATGCCATGCAACTTTCCTTTGCTTTGACTTGCATTTATTGCAACTGATGCAGCTCTCTCTCTTGTGAATTAGAATTCAAAGATTCCATTGAAGTTCGATGTGTGAAATGAAATTAAGGATCTTAAGTAGATTAAGTGATGTTGTTGTGGTTATGATGAATCAATTCGATTACACGAGATTTTACAATTCTTGATAAAACCTGGAACTCAAGTTTTTACTGGATTTTACAAATCAAAGAACAACCGTATAATTCTCCTTATGAAATGCACGTATTAATCGCCTGAACAAAACGTATAAATCGCCTTAACAGAAACTCGTATAATTCGCCTGGCCAAAAACACGTATAAATCGCATGAACAAAAACACGTATAATTCGCCTGACCAAAAAAACCTATATAATTCGCCCTTACGTATAATTCGCCCAATACACTTCGAAACTCAAATATCAAAAATCTTAAAAAGACTCACTTTTTGATGTTTTTACCTGATTTTTCTTGCACTTCTTACCTATCTAGAAAAATAAACAACCAACGTATAAATCGCCCGACCAACATATAAATCACCCAACTAACGTAAAAATTGCCTGACCAAGTGTATAAATCGCCCCACCAATGTGTAACTCGCCTCACCAACGTATAACTCACCTAACTAACGTATAAATCGCCTGACCAAGCGTATAATCTCCTGACCAACGTATAACTCGCCTCACCAACGTATAACTCGCCTGACCAACTTTTAAATCGCCTGAACAAGCGTATAAATCGCCTGACCAACATATAACTCGCCTGACCAACGTATAACTCGCCCAAAAATGTTAGAAACTCAAAAATCAAAATCTCCAAAAGACTCATTTTTTAATGTTTTTAACCAAAATTTCTTGTACTTCTTACCTATCTATGACTAGTAGAATCATAAAAACATAAACTTTATGGTTTTTAACACAAAAAATTCGGATCAAGATTTTGTGTAAAAAGCTTAAAAAGAACCATACATCTTTTGAAATAAGCTTTGAAAAACCAAAAACCATTTGTACAAATGAGCTAGAAACATTAGAGAGAAGAAAGTTTCAAGCTTTTGCACAAAATAAACACCAACCAACCAAACCCGTGGGTTTTGGCTTAAAAATAAGCCACGAAAAGCTTAAATAAGCTCGAACAACACCCCAAAATGCAAACCACGAACAGAAAACGTCCCTAAGCTATGATGCCAATTGTAGAATATCTTAACACATTTATAGGAAGTATTCGTTAGAGTTTTTAAGAGAGAAAGATGTGGTTGGATGAACACTTAGAGAGAGAAACCAAAGAAGGATCAATTAGATTAAGTTTGTGAGAAAAATGGACAACCAACACCCTCTCTATGTGTGGAGATGCTATAAATACAATGGATAGTGGCCGGCCATAGGCCTCATAAGAGGATTTCCATAGGCCTTTAGCCCGGTTAGCTTTCTATGTTAACCATTCGACTTACTACGAGCTACGACTAACTATATTAGAAGTGACCGATACTTTTCGTATTCCTAACATTTAAGATTAGGATTAGAAATATTAGAACATATCCCCCATGGTGAATCTCCATCCTCCCAAAAATAATCATAAGCGGAAATCTAAAGGAGAAATTAATTACTCCCTCCGTCCCATATTAAATGCCCACTTTGACTTTTTGAAGTCTTTCTTTTTCAACTTTGACCTTAAATATTTTTGTTTGTGTTTTATAATACTTGATGTAAAATGTATGGATGGATTGCATTTCAAATGTATTTTCATTTAGTATAATTTTCATCAAGTATTATATAACACAAAAGTTATTTAAGGTCAAAGTTGAAAAAGAAATACTACAAAAGTCAAAACTAGACATTTAATATGGGACGGATGTAGTATTATTCAAAAGATGTTAATTCTCATTACATGTTCCAGTTACAAATTTTGAATCATGAGCATAATCGAGATTAGAATTTTATTAAATTACAAAAATATTAATAAAATGACCATAGATATATTCTAAGTCTACTTGTACAACCGGTTGTGGTTATTACATGAAATTACGAAATTGATTGAAAATAAGAAAAGAATAATCATCGGATTACAACTCACACTTGTGTTGACGATGTTTTATTGCGTCTAAATGTTCATAATGCTTGTGTTATTAGCAATGGTAAAAAATATGCTAAAAGTTAACCCATTCCAAGTAGGATCGAATTTGTCAAAATTCCATTGGGAACTTCACGACAACTTTCACGTTAAGCTCAAAACTTGGACATCGACTCTAAAAATTAGAACACACATCCCCTATAACATATATATGTCACTCCAATTGCCAAAAAAAATAAAATAAACACTCCAAGTGGTTAATATCGAACTATGTCCAGTTTTCAGCCACTCGCGGATCCATAGATCCACCGTACGGAGATTCGTCCCTTGTTTTTGTAGATCTATGTGTAAGAAAGAGTGGGTATATACAAGTTTGAAAATTAGGGACCACACGTTATTATATCCTAACACCCACCAAACGAACCAAAAACATAAATCCTAATCAAGATCATAACCAAATCGGCAATTGTAAGTGATTTCATCTTAATTTCTTCTCAAATCTGAGTCTAGGGTTTCTATTTTGCACAAAATCAAAAATTTGTGGTTTTCAATTTTTCATGTAATTTATGCACAATTAAGACTAGATTAAAGTAATATATAACTATTTTGCTTCCTATAGATGCTAGGATTGCATGATCAACTTAGTTGGTAAAAATCAAATTTTGGCAAAACCTTAAATCATGTTATTCAAACATACTTCTCGCGTCTAGAAGTCTTTAAAATAAATGTTGTTTAACTGCATTAATAATACAACGTAAAAATGATTTTCATCATGCATTTGATCTCGTGAATGACCACCCGAAATGCATAACTCATATGCATTTTTGAACGTCATTGTATTCGAGTGAGTAATAATTAAACTTTTTTAAAAAAAAAAAAAAAAGTTTTTTTTTTTTTATGTTTTTTTTTTTTTTTTTTCCCCCCCCCCCTTTTTTAATTTTTTTTTTTTTTTTTTTTTCCCCCCCCTCCCTTTACATGTGTTTCCCTTATTATTAATTAAAAAAATTTATTATTATTATTACTTTTCGTTTAAGTCAAGAAAATCACACCTCCACATTATTTGCATATAGGCGCATACTTAGTTTTGGCACATGTTTTCATTATATTTTATCTTTCTCTTATTGAAATCACTATAAAATACATAGGTACCAAAATGCCAAGCGAATAACAACAAGATCACCAGAAAATAATTGCATATGCCCCAAAAATTTACAATGATCCCAACATGTCTGAGGAACTCAAGGAAATCTATAGAACCCTTGAAACAAGAGTTGTTCATGAGGGGAGAGTCATTGACCCAACTTTCTATCAAGATTTAACGGAAGAATCCCTAGCCAAATTTAGTAGGATAGGTTTTGAATGTCTCCTTTGTCTAGATGAGCAAATATGTCCTAGGTTTATCATGGAATTCTACAAAACCTAATGCCTTGATAGAAACCTAAAAGATAACCACCTCTTTATACATTTTGATATCAATGGATATGAATTCAACCTCTCCTTAGACCATTTTGCGGAACTAACTTCTCTACTAAATCAAGGCATTTTTCTCTACTCTGATGCTTCGGTTCTTGAACAACTTGAAAGAACCTTAGAACAAATTCCTCTATATAATTCAAACCCTCCCTCTCTTAAAGATATCCGTAATGGGATCCATAGAAGGGTAACCTTTAAAAAAGAAACCAAATATGGAATCGTATAAAAATACATCAATCAAATTGAAATAAACGAGCTTCTAGATCACTTGAAACCTTATGAGCTCGTCATTAGGGAAAATGTTTATGTAGCCATAGGGAATAGAGACCATGCTAAAGCATCAATTAACGTAATGTTGTATTGCTTAGAGACTGAAAGACCATACAATCTTGCCTACTTCATAGGTATGAGGATGAACTATTTTAGAGATCGTTCTGATAAGTCATTCCATATGGTATGATTTTAACCCATCTCTTTAAGAACCTTAAGGCAACCATAGAAGATCATCCCTTTGATGAATGCTTCATGTTTGTTCCTAGGGAAATGTCCTCTGTTAAGGCAAAACAACCCAAAAGACCACCTGTCAAAAAGGCAAGAAATATAGGTATGTATGAACGAGCCTAATTTCCCTCCTCCTCCTCATCCAAATCTGCCCCATCGAAAAATAAAGACTTACCTAGCACCAAGCTTTCCCCTAGGTCTTATAGTAGAGCTCTACCTACTCGTGCCAACATGTATAATGACCAAAGGGAGACAAGATGGATGTTCAAGAACTTGGGTTGGGCATTACATAAATTCGCATGACAATTGAAGAAGGGATGCCGTTGATAGCATGGGATGGATGAATAATCTAACTTGTTTCAACTCTATATGCTTGGATTTTTAACTCGTTTTTAAACTTAAATGTCTCGGTAGGATGTTAAATTATGCTACTTAAATACTTATCTATGCTTATGGGATAATCTTGCTTGATACCATGTTATTTTATGCCTGTTTTAGATGAATGCATGCCATGTGGTTTGAGTTTTGGCAGCCAAAACTGGGTTATGGCCATTTTTAGGCCTGCACGGATCTCCCATGCCCGAGATCCGTACGTGGTTAAGGTAGATCCGTGTGAACCTAGGCCAGGCGCCAAATTTTGAATTTTGTCAATTTTTAACTTTTTTTACTTTATCTTATAATCATGCTATATGATCCTACATGAGATTTTAAACCTTAGGATATATCATAACTTCCATATAATCCAAAAACCTCCATGTAAAACACTTCCTCACTTCCACCACATAATCATCACCCTCAACCTCATTTTTCTTCACATTTCTTGCAAATTTTCACACATACACTTCACTAGCTCATCACTATGAATAGTTTATCCAAGACAAACTCACCTAACTACAAGAGAAAAACAGCAAGAATTAGTGTTAAATCACCTACCTATGTCAACCTTGAATCATTAAGTGAGGAACATCAACATGAAAGAACACCATCACCACCTCCAAGAAAGAAATCTCTTTTACCACCACATGCTCCATCAAAATCCACCTCTAGTAGGAGCACCTATCAAACAACTTCATCATCTCCAAGTGAGTCACATACACCAACTCATGTTGCTCCTCCACTAAAGATAAGGTTCGTCATACCAATGAAGCGTGAACCTCAAGAACTTCCACCATAACTTTTATCACCTCATGACCCATATGTGTCAACCGTGGATAATTGGCCACCAGGCCCTTCAAATCCATCGCCACCACCTCATGTCTCACATCCACCACCCGGATTTGAACATCCACAACCTCCACCTCCATTGTTTGTTAACATCAACAACAATTCACCTCAACTAGAAAACCTTCAAAACTTACCATAAAACCTAGGAAATCAAGATTTTCCTAACCCTCCAAATAACATCTTGGATTTCATACATCCAAATGACATGCCTCATCTTCACAACATATTTTGTCAATGTTATAGTACTACTAGGCATGAAATCCACATGCTACGGAACCAGGTAAACTACATGTTTTCCTACATCCGACAACACCTTAGATCTTCATCCAACCCACCATACTTTTTGCACTAAAACCACCTTGGTGTTTTGCCACTTCTTCGGATTATACAGGAGAAAACACTTTCTCTTAAGATTTAGAATTTTTAGTTGTTTTTATTTTCTTTTAGTTTATTTTTAATTTTTCTAGTTTTTTTTTAGTTTATCATGGCTTTATGCCTAATTTTATGTTATTCCCTTATAATGGAGTTAATATTATTATCTATTATGTCGTGATGATTATATATTCATGTGTTGTTACTAGATATATTTGTTTGTCTACTAACTTTGTTTTGTAAGACCTTCATAGCTCGATTCCTTGATTCCCCAAGCAAGGAGGAGCATACACTGAGGGGGAACAATTGCGAATTCATCTTATTTTTTTACTTTGCATTCATCACAAAGTTACTTTGCATTCGTAAAAATTGACTTGCATACGCGCCTTTACAACACTTGTTGCTTTGACAAAAAGGGGGAGAAGAAATGTAAAACTCAACCACTAATTACTTATTTAGTAACTTTTTATAAATATGAGTTTATATTTTGTCATCTTCAAAAAAGGGAAGATTGTTAATACAAATATTCGCATAAAAGCAATTTTTTATATTTAATGATCTTCGAGTTTTGATAACAACAAATATAATGTCATACTATGTAAAAGTTTACTTAAACAAGTTATTTAGTCGTAAGTTTACTTGATGACGACAAATCACTTAAGGTATGAATATATCATTATAAAGCATAGTTAATGATCAAAGAAAAAATGTTTTTCTTGCATTCAAACTTAATCATTTGCTTACACCTTTTCTAATTAAATGATTTCAAGTAAACACATGATTAATTATAAGCTAGTTATATTAATAAATAAGACAAAATAGGATTAACCATAAATGGAAATAATCTTTCCATATCTTTTCAAATCTTCCCAAATCTAGAAAAAAATTCCTTATTTATGTTAAGAACTCGGTATTTAGCTTAGTATCGGAAAAAGTGTAAGTGACGTGTATGGTTTCTCCGCCTAAAGGGAGCTTGTTGACATAGTGAAGAAAACTATCAAGTTAGGTACATAAGGAGTGGAGTAGAGCGAAGAGGAGCTTCATAGCCGAAGGTAGATCCGTGGATCCGTGCGTATTGACAGCTAGACCAGATTTGAATTTCAAATGTTGCCTATGCATTACAAGTGATCCAATATCTTCATTTTAGACAACCCTTTCCAATATTTTTCTCTCTTCCATTTTTATTCTTGTACATTCTTTGATCATTATACTTGCTCTATAATCCATTAGAAGTGATCCAATTATTTGACTCTTTAGTGAAGAACACAAAAGAAGACATCAAGCTTCAAGTGTTATTAGTTTAATCGAGTCATCACGTTTGTGATATTTATCCATGTTCATCTACTTGTGTTTATGCGATCATATGTGTATGATAGCTTAGTATTTTAGGCCTTAAAATACATAGTGTGTTAGATTGGTTCTATCTCGAAATAGAACTCGGTATTTAGCTTAGTATCGGAAAAAGTGTAAGTGACAAGTATGGTTTCTCCGCCTAAAGGGAGCTTGTTGACATAGTGAAGAAAACTCTCAAGTTAGGTACATAAGGAGTGGAGTAGGGCGAAGAGGAGCTTCATAGCCGAACCACTATAAATCATTGTATCATCGGTTTGATCTTTCCTATCTTTACTTATTCATATTTCGCATTTACTTATTTATTTATTACATCACTATCATATACACTTGTGTATATCTATTGACTTTACATAAGTAGACAATCTAAGTTTTAATTTTAAAATGGTAAAAACTATTCAACCCCTCCCCCCCCCTCTTCTACTTTCCACATTGCCTATACTACACTACAACGATTAGGTACACTCCAACTCTGCTTTGCTCATAAAACGATTTCCAAATAGCTCATATCCATTTTTCTTGTTTCTTTCTAGATCCTTTATGGTTAGCTTGTTGATGTTGAGACAACT
>BQNB010021338.1:52088-64362 GCA_026074375.1 Tanacetum coccineum | reverse complement strand
AAACCTTAAAACTAAGCCCTAAACCTTAATCCTAAACCCTAAACCTTAATCCTAACACTAATCCTAAACATTAAACTATCTTAAACCCTAAACCTAACATGAATTAAAACCTTAACCAAATTGCAAAACCAACCCGGCACCTTTTTCTTTCCATTTTGACCCATTTTTACTCCTAAGCTAGCACCCTAACACGTCAAGCACCACTATGACTCACCAAGCAGCCACCCAAGTAGCTTACAAGCACCTCTATTGCTTTCTTTGGCCACCAAGCTTGCTACATCATCTCCTTGTTTCTCCTTTCTAGCTGCGGCCACATCACCCCTCTAAAACCCTTCCAACACTTCATAGTTACTAACCTAGCCTTGAACACTCACCTCCTAGCCCTCCTAAGTCAGCACCCTACAAGATTTAGCCACCACATCACTTAAAACTTGGTCTCCAATGGTCATTCGACCCTATAAATTGCCACACCCTTCATACTTCAATCTCACACCTCTCAAACTCATTTATCACAATCAATGGAGTTCTAAGCTGATCAAGGAAGTAAATAAGGTCCCAAAGAATAGAAGTGAAGCCAAGAAACCAAGAGAAGAAGCCTTGCAAGGTTGTTTCCAGGCATACGAAACTCAAAACCCATTTTCGACCCACTTTGAGCTCAAGTAAGCCTAAGTCTCGTTCAATAAGCTTGTTTTCTGTTTTGAATCCTTAATAAGTATCTTATAATCATGAATGAACTCTTGTTAAAAGCTTTTAACTCAAAACCATGCGTGGTTAATTTTCAAAAACCAAACAAAACCTTAAAACCCTAATTACTCGTTAGATCATTAATTATGACCATTCATCTAAATTTACACTCACAAATTCTTAAAGCTCAAACCGAAGCACTCAAAGAAGAAAACATCAAGGCTAAAAACTTACGAGAAATGGATAAAGCATTTGAAATACGTCCTGATGGAACTCGTTGTATTAAGAACCAAAGCTGGTTACCACTTTTTGGTAATCTAAGAGACTTGATCATGCATGAGTCCCATAAATCAAAATATTCCATCCACCCGGGTTCTGACAAGATGTATCAGGATCTAAAGAAACTCTATTGGTGGCCTAACATGAAGGCAATCATCGTTGAATATGTTGGGAAATGTTTAACATGTTTTAGAGTTAAAGCTGAATGTCAGAAGCCATCCGGCTTACTGGTACAACCGGAGATTCCTATATGGAAATAGGAGAGAATAACAATAGATTTCATCACAAAACTACCCAAAACATCAAACGGACATGATACAATATGGGTCATTATTGATCGCCTTACCAAATCTGCACACTTCATCCCTACCCAAGAGATAGATAGTATGGAAACCCTTACAAGGTTATACATCAAAGAAATAGTCTCCTGGCATGGCGTGCCAATATCTATCATTTTGGATTGTGACAGTCATTTCACATCCAGATTCTGGCAATCATTACAAAGTGCTTTGGGTACTCAATTAGATATGAGTATGGTATATCATCCCAAAACCGAATATGGCAAAGTAATGGACATCCAAAAAAACTTGAAGACATGCTTTGAGCCTGTGTTATAGATTTTGGAAAAGGATGGGAAAGACACTTACCATTGGTAGAATTCTCATACAATAATAGTTACCATGCTAGTATCAAGGCAGCACCATTTGAGGCACTTTATGGTCAAAAGTGCAGATCACCTGTTTGCTGGGCCGAAGTTGGAGATGTTCAACTTACAAGACCAGAAATAATCCATGAAACCACTAAAAAGATAGTGCAAATTCGACAACGCTTGCAAGCTGCAAGAGATCGACAAAGAAGTTATGCCAATATAAGAAGGAAGCCTTTAGAATTTCAAGTTGGAGATCGTTTTATGTTAAAAGTATCACCTCGTAAAGGTATCATCCGTTTAGGAAAATGAGGAAAGCTTAACCCTCGGTACATTGGACCATTCAAAATCCTTGAACGGATCGGTCCAGTGGCATACAAACTAGAGCTTCAAGAAGAGCTTATTAATGTCCACAGTACTTTCCACATTTCTAATCTACAGAAATGCTTATCTAACGAATCCCTTGTCATTCCAATGAAAGAGCTTCGGCTTAATGACAAACTAAACTTTGTGGAAGAACCAGTGGAGATTATGGATCGAGAAGTCAAACAACTGAAACAAAGTCGTATTCCTATCATCAAAGTAAGATGGAACTCTAAAAGAGGACCAAAATTTACTTGGGAACGCGAAGATGAAATTCGTGCCAAGTATCCACATCTGTTTTCAAACACCACTCCGGCATCCAACTAAATCTCGGGATGAGATTTATTTTAAGGGATGGAGACTATAACAACCCGTAATTTTCATCAATGTAAATATCCATCTATTAAATTAGATGCACTGTAATATCTATCTATTATAAATATATCACATTTCTACAAGGAAATTTTTTACTTTATCTCATTATGCAACGTAACTTGCATCTCTAAAGTAAACGAGCTCACGCAACCTCTATCAATGCTATCTATATCTATGTTTACATCATGTAAACCTCCTAATATGTCAAGTCAATATCTTAATATCATTTTTACCAAATACATTATCCATTTAACGTACTTTTCAAAACGTTATCTCAAAACAAGCATTAAACGTTAACGTTTATATCCAAACCCTAACTCTATGCAAGGTATACATATAAAATGAATGTGCAAGCCTTTAAAGCATATGTACAAATATCAATGCACAACATTTGAATTATACTTTGCCTCCAAATCAATGTACAAAACCTTAAAAGCTCAACGTACAGTTATTAAGCACACATTCAAATAAGCTTATTTTTCCACCGTTTTCATTCTCGATTTCGTACCACCTCTTTAGTACAAGGTACATTACTCAATACATAACTCCTAAACCCTAATCTATCCCTAATCTTAACCCTAATCTATGTTTTAAAACCTTAAACCCTAAATGAAACCCTAAAAACCCTAATTTCATTTTAAAACCCTAAACTTTAAAACTAAACCCTTAAACTTAATCCTAAGCCCTAAACCAATAAAATGAACCCAGCACCCTTTTCTTTCATTTTGACCCATTTATAAGCAATCAAGCACCTCAAGCACCTCTATGACATCACCAATCAATCAACTAAGTAGCTTACAAGCACCTCCATCACCTCTTTGTCTTCTTTTTCAGTTGTGGCCTCCAAACAACCATTCCACACCTTCATGGCTAGTTCTAGCCTTCATTACTCATCGTACTAGCATACCTTACTCACCTCAGCTAGCTAGGACACTTATCAAACCCTTAGATACCAAAAAAACTTAAGCACCAAGGGTCTTGAGACTATAAATAGCCGAACTCCCCATTACTTTCAAATCACACCTCAAAAAACCATATACTCATCAATGGATTCTTAACTTAGATCAAGGAAGGTTAAGAGAAATCTCTAAGCTCAGAATATAAGCCAAGAAACAAGAAAAACAAAGCCTTGAAGCTGTTGCTAGGTGTACAAACACGAAAACCCTCTTTTGAACCATTTTATCTCAAGTAAGCCTAAGATCTTGTTCCATAAGCTTATATACTGTACAATAATGTTCATAATACTCTTAATATCATATATGAACTCTTGTTTGAAGCTTTGAATCCTCAAACCCATGTGTTTTTGGTAAAAACCCTAAAAAAATTTAGCTCCTATGCTTACTAGAGCTACCAAATATACCAAATGGCATTTTTAAAGCTTAATTTTAACTAAACTATTAGAATCTTATGGCAATAAGCCCTATATCTACTTGAAGCTTGGCTTAAACTCTACTTAAAACAGAAATTAGAAACTATTTTGAAATTCAAATAAGCATAGAAAAAGCTACATGAAAAGACTACTTATGCTGTTTATATATGTTTTTAGTTTTTATATGAAAAAGCTAAGCAAACTAAACCTGACCCTATTAAGCTAATATTAACTAAGTATAAACCTAATAAGCTATTAAAAACTAAGACTATAACTAATGCTAGAAAATAAGCTAATATTTCCATAAGCATAAATAAAAACAAGAACCAAACAGGCCCTAAGGGTATCTTTGAGCTTATTTTTCAATAAGCTATAAGATCCTTATGGCTTATTAAGCTATACCACCTTAAAACCTGACCAAAAAGCTACTTTGAACAGCTTTTTAAAATTATTTTGAAACTCAATTGACCAATTAAAAAGTGCTAAGTAAAAACTGCTTATGTACTTAGCATGTTCTGAGTACAATTTTTGGTTTTTTTCTCAGGTTTTCTGATGATTTATTAAGATTAAGATTAACTAACAGAATAAGCTGAATTTTGAAAACTAAGTTTTAAACTATGATTACTAACTTATGAACTAATGACTTACTGATTTTAATAAGCCTAAACTACTTAAAACTAGCCTAAATCTATGAATAAGAGACTGCTAATTTACTCTAACAGAACCTTCTTAAACCTACCAGTACTAAGTTTAAAATGGATCAAAATTTGCACCTTATGACTTTAAAAGTCAAACAAACTATTGCACATTATTTGAACACAAGTAAACCAGATTAGACCATAATCAAAGCTTAAATAAACTTGGATCCTAAAAAGCCTTTAAACAACCTGATCTACACATCCCCTGATGCACAAACTTCAAATCAAACCACAAATTTCTCCAATTATAATTCTAATCTGTGAAACTTACTTGAAAACTGACTTTAAAATGATTTATGAAACTGTTCACGGCAATTAGAATAACTAAATTTGACTTTTAGAGGTCAAATTATACTAATCCAAACACTCCTTTAACTAAATTATCTCAACAATTATCAAAGCAAATCATGATTTTAATCCATAAACTTCAAATCCAGATATTCAAACTCACTAATTATCATCTAATAACAACATTTAAACATTAAAATCAGATTTAACAACTATGATTAACATTATGCTAAAACTTAAACAGATTCAATATTAAGCTAAAACTTAAAGGAAAATTGAACTTACAATAAGCCCTTGTACAAACAAGGCAAATATGCTCGAGGAGCTAATCAACAGCTCTAGCTTATCACAAGGATAAGCTAGTAAAGTCCTATAAGCTCTTCCAAAGTAAGCTTATCATCCAAAGCAACCAAATCCAACCATAACATAAGGTATTTAAACTGATTTTAGATTAAAGTAAAGTTAATGATTGAATTGAGTTCATTCTAAGCTTAGAGACTTAGATGAGCTTAATATGAGCTTTTAACCGAAGCTTAATGATTGAATAGAGAACATGAATGAAGAATTGACAGGTAAATGAATGACAATATTTTTGAATTTTTATTGATTTATGAAAATTGAAGATTACAAAAGCTTGGTAAAGTAAAAACTGGAAATGGAAATTGAAAATTACAATTGAGAAAGAAATTTTACATAAATTTGATACTAAAAAATCTACCTCCCAAAATGAGAGAACTAAAGGGGTATTTATAGCTAAATGAGGAGGTGTCTTGACCTTCAAGTGTGCTTGTTGATGAGAGAGAGAGAGACTTGAGTGAGTCATCAGGAGAGATTAGAGCCCTTGGATCATAATCTTAATCATTCTTGATCGTTGGATGTGGTTTAGAGCACACGGATCACTAAATTGAACCATCCATAAGGTTCCAGTACCAAAGGGAGCGGGGGTGAGGGTTGTTATGTAGTGGTGTTGACAGCTTATGCTGATAGAACTCAGTTAAAGCAGGTTGGTTAATTGGGACTATGGTTTGAACCATTGTAAAAGGTTTTGGAGCCATTTCTTTGAATTTTTATAACTTTGATTGACCATTAGTTTGGGGGTTTGGACTTGGGGCCCCCCCGTGTTATAAATAATTAAGGATTAGGCCGGATGTTTGGGCCACAGTTAATAGGGTTTAGTTATAAAGGGATAATGACCGCTATCTCTTTAATAAAAAGGAGATAACTGTGTTAGGGTTTAGGGACTTTTGGTGAAGTTGGTTTTAACATTAAGGCTCATTTGGGTATTTTGAGGGTTTTGGCATTTTGTGGGTTGACCCTGGGGTTGACTAATTTGAACCTTTTTTGCTATTAAACTCCCGACTCTTGTGCACTCTTTCCATTCTCGTGTTTGTGTTTGTCCGGTTTGACCGTATTTCTGTGATTATTTGCATTATTATTCGTCCCTACACATTCACAAACACAAAATACACAAATACAAACATATTATTGCACTTTGATCCATTTACGGGTCATTTTTGATTCGAAAGATAATGTGATTTTCTCTCATATCAAAAATCCGTCAACTAAGTGATTGTCGTGTCCTCACGCAATATTATATGCTCTAAAACCAAATACCACAGAACTTCCCCAAACCTAAAATCTTGCAAAGTATGACAAAAACTTTTTGAGGAGAGTTTTAAGAAATCACAAGCTATAAAACACCCCATTTCCCATTTTCTTTCAAAACTTTTTCCAATTTTTTTTACTACTAAATTTATCCCGACATTCGTTCAAATCCATAACTGTTTAGGGATCATAGAACAAGATGCATTTATCGATCCGAATAATGCCCAGGCAAAAAGGATAAATTTTATTGTCCCACAGATTACTTTCACTTGTCCAAACCCAAGCATAATAGAAATCACCGCTAAAGAATGATTTAAGAAGCAACACTACTCATATTTGTAATTTGTGAACTTTTAACTCCCGACAATTAATATATCTTAGGTGAACGTGCTATTTTGAATTTCAAAACCAGATTCGCTTATAATCTTTTTGCAGAAATATCTATATTTACTAGACGTTCCACCCGAGAAAAATTCTCTGAGTTTTAAAGGACGAGATCATCGGTCTGATTATGCACTTTTCGTCACGGCACATCCCAACCTTGGCGGCTAAGTTACCAGGCTTTTGACACCTCACAGAGACAAGTATCGTAACTCCGGACCTAGGGTTTCAAAAACTCTTATTTCTCGTATATACATACGTTTAAAATCGAATAGACAAAGTTCAAAAGCATAATTGAATTTAACAAAAAGAAAATCAATTATTAATTCAAACTTAATATTAAACATAGCATTTATTGCAATTGTAACCCTTAACCTATTAGAAGGCTGCAACATCGGTTGTGAGCCGGCAAGATGCAGCAAACTTTTATCAGTCTCAGATTATTATTACTATGTGCCTTCTTTAGAAGACTACCACATCGGTTGTGAGCCGGCAAGAGGTAGTAAACTTTTATCAGCCCACAGTTTATTATTATTAAATATATATATATATATATATATATATATAATAATATAATATATATAAATATAAATATATATATATATCGATATATATAAATGATATATTATAGAAGACTTCTTTTTAAAAAATTCAAGTATAAGTTTGAACTAAATTTTTTTTGTTATATACTACATAAAAATTATTGATTTAAGTTTAATCTCCAAAAACAGCACGTATATTAGTCCGGTTAAGAGCTTATGGGAGAAAAAGCCACAAATTACATACATGAGCTCTTAGGATTTCCAAATAATCCTTGTTTAGCATCCCACTCATAATTAACACTATCATTTTTCGTCCTTCGCGAAAATCGTAAACACTTAGCCTAAAAGTTGAGGAACAAGCTAGAGCTCAACACGCTCGATCGGGTCAAAATTTATTCTTATTCTACCCACTAGGAAAGTTAAAATTATGACAAAACACTTATTTTATTTTTGAATTTTTTTAAAATTTTCATATTTTTTTAAAATTTTGATGGGAAAACGGGGTACGTGAGAACAACGGGCAAAGGTAGGTAAGATCATATCGAAGATATACTACCCCATACTAAAACTAAACATTGTCCTCAATGTTTCCTAGCCTAAGACTTAAAAACCCCATACTAGAACTCAAAAAGTCAAAAGCATAATCTAAGCATGAAGAAAGTATCAAACAAAAATCTTAAGCCATTTATTAAGTGTGCTAAAAGTTAATGTTAGTCGATAATAATCTTAGGATATCGGATTTCCCCAAACTATGGCAAGCAAAGGCTAAGGGAAAAGCTCGAGTGGACCGGGACAAAACAACCGAACACGAGAGACTTAGAAAATTTTGTGGTTAATCCTTCTGCAAACAATCAACAAATACAAAACAATAAGACGAAGGAGTACAAAGCCTCACGCCTCCTCACATTACAATAGAAAATATAAGGAAAGAAGAAAGAAGGATAAGCAATGGGGTTCCTCCCACGAAGAGTCTTTGTTTTTGATAACCGAGTCACATAGCTTGACTCGACCCCGAATTCCCATTCGACCTGGAGAACGTGTGGAGAATCCCTGGACTACCTTGGGAGTAAGACCCTCTCCCCGAATTACTACTTCACACGATGACCATTCACACTAACAGTATGTACCATGGTCGTGTGTAGAGATAAAACTCACTGGATCCGTATGACAAAAACATTGGAGATGTGTTGAAGAGGCCCTGAACCAAAACGAATTTAAAAAGACTTTCCGGAGAATAACTTTAGATCGAGAGTTGAAGAGTAAAACTTCGATCACCAACATTGAAAATAGCGGTTTTTGATCATTGAGTCCGTGAAGCTCTTAGTTCCTCTCATTGATAAATCAAAGAGTTTTCTCATAAGTCTTGAATCAGACTAAGCACATGTAAGTCTTTCAGTTTAGATAGATGAAGCTACGGTGAGCACACAAAAGTCATGCGCGGTGGGGGGGATTTTAAAGAACAAAATGTAGCTATGAAGTGGTCAAAAGCCCTAATATGCTTTTATAATGCTCTAAATTCGATACGGGTAAATGCAAGACTTCCCGTACACATAAGACTATTAAAAGTGCGGGTACGGAGATGAGGAGGGGGGAAGGGGTCCAGATCGTGGGTGGGGAGGAGCTAGCACGAGAAGTGGGCGTGTACGGAGAGCGTGACCGTAGGCAGCGGGTTGGTAGAACCACGGGGGAGTATTATGTTGGGTGGATTTTGCTCGTGAGGGGACATATCGTATTTTCAGATGACGAGTAAAAGGTAATCAACTCACTAGAGGAGCACGGAAAGAAGGTCAATGAGTGTCAAGGTTTCGACACCTTCTAAACCGTTCCTGAGATCAGGCGTTTCAAACAACGTATTCTTGAAATGACGTTTGAAGTATCTTTAATCGAAACGCCTCGATTGGTCCGACAACCACTAAACTAGCGATGACACGCTACATTAGTGACGGCGATCTCGAGCGTTGCAGGTGTACTCGGCGGTGGGGGTAATCTAGGGGGGGGGGGAGGGGTTGGGCTTGAATTGATTATATATTGACCCTACATCACTTAGACATTACTTTTAGCAAACTGATCATTATAAAAATAGGTCCCACGATCGCTTAGAATAGCTCTAGGTGTTCCGAATCGGGCAAAAAGGGATTTCAAAAACTTAACTACAACTCTAGCATCATTTGTGGGGAGCGCCTTTGCTTTAACCCATTTTGAAAGATAATCAACGGCTACGAGGATGTATTTATTCCCATGTGAAGACGAAAATGGTCCCATAAAATCAATACCCCATACATCGAAAATTTCACAAACTTGGATAGCGTTTTGAGGCATTTCATCTCGTTGTGAAATTTTGCCTTGTCTCTGACATGTATCACAAGATTTGATCATTGTATGGGCATCTCGATATATGGTAGGCCAAAAGAATCCGGCATCAAATACTTTTCGAGCGGTGAGATTGGCACTATGATGGCCCCCGGTGGGTCCTTCATGACAAGCTTTGAGGATATCATTAGCTTCTTGCCCATGCACACACCTTCGAATGATTTGATCCTCACCTCCCACCCCCCCCCACGCACAAATACGAAAAAGATAATGATCATCCCAAAAATAATGTTAACGTCCTTGAAAAACCTTCTTCTTTTGTTTTAGTCGTCATTCCATTGATGATAAATTCCCGCATGGAAATTTGTATAGTCCCAAACCATGGGTACACTCACTATTAACGTACACCAAGAGTTACTAAAGGAAAAATGATCATTTATGGTCTGTTTTCTTACTTATCCTTATGAGGATTCTCAAGTCTAGATAAATGATCCGCCGCAAGGTTCTCACTTCCTTTTTTATCACGGATGGTGATATCAAATTCTTGTAGGAGAAGAACCCACCGGAGCAACCTCGGCTTAGCGTCTTGTTTATTCATAAGGTATTTTAAAGCCGAGTGATCCGTATACACTATGCTTTTAGATAAGACAAGATATGGCCGAAACTTTTCAAAAGCATACACAACGGCAAGCATTTCCTTTTCCGTGGTAGTGTAATGAATTTGAGCTTCTGTCATTGTCTTACTAGCATAATGTATAGGCTGAAAGTGCTTCGATCTTCGTTGTCCTAAAACCGCACCAATCGCGAAATCACTTGCATCACACATGAGTTCGAAAGGTAGGTTCCAATCCGGGACAACTAAGATCGGAGCTTCGGTAAGCTTCTTTTTAAGAGTCTGAAAAGCATCAATACAATCCTTAGAAAACACAAACGGTGTTTCCTTCTCAAGAAGGTGAGTCATTGGTCTAGCTATTTTGGAAAAGTCTTGGATAAAACGTCGGTAAAAACCTGCATGACCTAGGAAACTCCTAACACCTTTTACGGTAGTCGGTGAGGTAGCTTAGCGATAACATCGACTTTAGCACGATCGACCTCAATTCCTGACTTTGAAATTTTATGTCCTAACACAATTCCTTCTCTACACATAAAGTGGCACTTCTCCCAATTAAGAACTAAATTCGTGTCTTCACACCTTTTTAGCATCTTTTCTAAATTGGAGAGGCACGAATCAAAACTATCCCCAAAAACCGAGAAATCATCCATAAACACTTCCATAGTCTTTTCGATCATATCATGGAATATGGCCATCATACACCGTTGGAAAGTACCAGGAGCATTACACAAGCCAAATGGCATGCGACGGTACGCGAAAGTTCCATACGGGCATGTGAAAGTAGTTTTCTCCTGGTCTTGGGGATCTATTGGTATTTAGAAATACCCTGAAAATCCATCTAGAAAAGAGTAAAACTCATTCCCGGCTAATCTTTCTATCATCTGATCCATAAACGGCAATGGAAAATGATCTTTTTGAGTCGCTTTATTTAACTTCCTATAGTCGATACAAACGTCATCGCCTGGTAACTAAACGTGTCAGAATTAATTCATTTTCTTCATTAGCAACAACGGTTATTCCTCCTTTCTTTGGAACATAATGCACTGAACTAACCCATGGGCTGTCGGAGATCGGGTAAATCATTTCGGCATCAAAAAGTTTTAAGACCTCCTTTTTGATTACCTCGTAAATTTTTGGGTTAACCCGTTTTGACTTTGAACCGTGGGTTTGTAATCATCCTCCATCAAGATTTTGTATGTACAAAAATGAGGGTCGATACCCTTGATGTCGGTGAGCTTCTTTTTCATCATCTTTTAAACCTTTTGCAATAATCACTGGTAACTTGTCATTTTATTCAAAGTAAGCATATTCCAAGTGAGACGGTAAATCTTTTAACTCTAATTCCGGAGGCTCTTCAATTGAAGGTTTTGCCTTGGTAACTTTACTTTGTTTAAGGTCTATTGGAGGAAGTTGAAACGGGTCATTATTTAACAATTTTTCGATTAAGAAAATATCTCCTTCTGGATCGCAATCGGCATGATCAATTTCCGGTGAAATGGAATCATCCTTGAGATAAGCTTCAATCTCTTTTAAAATGAATTCGGAAGTAAGAGGCTTAGACGTCGGGGTGGGATTGCCACCCGAAGAATCATTATTAGAAAATCCTAGCAATTCCGGAGCATACTCCTCACAAACTTCATCAATGATGTCAATTCGGTTTACCTATTTATCATTTGTAGAGGAGTATCTCGTGGTTTGATCTAGATTAAAAGTGACGGCTTCGTTATCAACTCTAAGGGTTATTTCTTCTCCATAAACATCAATTAAAGCACGATCGGTCCTCAAAAAGGATCTCCCAAGTATGAGAGGTACTCGAGGATCGGCTTCGAAATCGACAACAACAAAGTCGGTAGGAAAGTCAGCGAGTCATTTAGGATGAGTAATTGATCGATCCGCTAACTCTAAAGTCATCCGATTTGGTGTAAGTTTGGGTAGGGAAAGCTTTTTCCAAAAGGAAAGAGGCATAAGATTTATGCTTGCGCCAAGATCAGATAAGGCGTGACATACATCCATTCCCGGAAAATTGCATGGAATAAGAAACTTGCCGGGATCTCCAAGCTTTTCGGGAAGCTTTTTGAGGAGCATCGCCGAGCAATTCTCGTTCAACGGTATCTTAGCTAA
>BQNB010021338.1:41082-51876 GCA_026074375.1 Tanacetum coccineum | reverse complement strand
AGGATGATGTAACGCCTAAGTCTTAAGAATGTTATGCCACCTCGAGAGAAGAAATCATTGCACTTAATAAACAAACCAACTTTCTAATATGATTAATAATGGTTAATACAGTTTTCTTATATTTGGCTCAAACGCTCTTTTATCTTTTGTTAATTAGCTCTCGTGGGTTAAAGTGCCTTGAATAGATTGTAGTCACCAACCAAACCGTGTCAGTCTCTTAGGCTGAAACCCCCCTTTTCCCGTTAGAATTAGGATTAAGACTGACATAGGTTTAGAATATGATAGAATTAGCATAGATTTGATAATCAAGATATTAATTAAATTGATAGATTTAACATCGCTTCAAGTGTTCGACACCCTACTTACCACGAAACTACTACCGATCGGGTACACTGCCTATTAAAGTGTTATTTTTGGTTTAGTCGGCAAAATTTAAATTTAAAACTTAAATAAATAAAATATACACCACACAACGACACATCAGTGCAAGACAACACATTGTGCTAAATATGGCATTTTGGGTGGCAAGTTGCGGTTTTATGGGAAAGTTTATGTGGTTACAGGCTTCTGCTATCCTTTATGTTCGCCGCGGATCGTTGGTAGCTTTCACCATACAAATTTTGTAGGGTATTCTATTTATTGCTTTTGTATGGGTCTCATATATTTGCAAGGAATTAAGATTAATATAGCTATACTCAAAAATAGGGCCCAACATGGAATTCTATAAATGACCTTTGAGATTAAAAGCATTCCAGGGTTTAAAAACACACCTCATTTGAGCAACCATTTTAACCTGTAACTGGTTTCTCCCATCCTCCTTGGCCCAGTGGTAATCCATTTTATATGTTGAGCATACTCTAAATAAAAAATTAAACACTGAAGAGAGACCTCCTAAACCGAAACACATTAGGCAAATGGGCATATACCCCATTAACGTCGATAGAGCGAACAAAAACGAAGTGTACCCTAAAATCATGAAGCTTTAGCCAAGTCTTCGATACCAAGTTGAGGTAAGATATGTTGTGTTCATTATAGGTATATTTAAGCCATGTTGTTTACTTCTTCCAATGTAAGATGTCAGTATTTTGCATTCTTTATTGGTGTAGACTTTCATAAACATGAACCAAAATAAATGTTAGTTGGTAAGCACTATGGGGTATTTCTATGTAAGGAGAGTTTTTGGGTTTTAGATATTCCATATATTCTCCGTGAACTACCATGCCAAATGTTGTCACCAAAGATACCAATAAACCTAGGTCACAGTTAACTTGAGTTTCCAGGATCACGGCACTCGACGGCGAAAAAATTAAAGCGACCCGTGCATATCCTAACATGCCAATGGCTTTAGACTATACTTTATTCTTAGACTAAAGTATCATATTGTGAATCTATTTTAGAATAGATGTGTGAAGGGTTTTTTAGTTTTCTAGTATGTGGCATTACATGTTGTTATTTCTTGTTGTAATACATTCCATTCATACACATCTAATTCTTTTCGATGTTTGTACATGAAGTGATCAGCAAAATAGGATATGGTCATCAATGGAGTCAACTCTGGTCAATATTACAACCGGCTGTTTTACCACACTGTCGCTGAGCCTTGAAGATCTTTGTGTTCAGCGTAGCAATCTAACTTATTCTTTTCTAGCATGTTTATGTAATTTCATTTTAGAGTATATTATTGTGACTTTTTAAGATGATGGAAAAGTTGGAACCACTTGCCAGCTCTTTTACAATCCCAACAGTGCATGCGTTGAACCTAAACAAAGAAGATCCTTAGTTTCTTTCATAACTGTTGGACAAAAGTTACACTCTAGTATTGTAGCTCCAATGCCATCAATATATGACAACATCCATGTCTTATACATCAATCCGCTTAGTCCTGCGGTGAAACAACATGTTTTTGGACATAACCTCGGCACTAAAATGTCCATTGCTATTTTGATGCTCATGTTGTTGGAACATTAGCTGGTGAACTATAAATTGTAGAGTTCTTCATTTTATGGTTCAACGGCTGGTGCTCTAAACACGGATAAGTTTTTTGAAAATATCATTACCTTTTTGTAACAGTTAAAATGCAGTTCATACTTAGATTTCTTTGCCTAGACTTTAGATACACCGAATTCTTTTCAATTATGAGAAAAAAAATACACGTGGAATCATTTATGTTGCTTAATCTGTTGATTAATTTTAAACATTTTACCGTAAATGATAATTGTTACTGGTATATTACAAGATTATTTTCTTTTGAATCTATGCCTTCTATAATTTGATTCAGTTTTGCAGTCTTACAGAAATGATAAAATTGTACCTTTGACACTCAAAATATATATTAGGCGAAATTTATCAGACTTTACGCTCCCCAGCAATGCTATCGGATGTTAAGCTGCAGCAACGTGCAATCGCATAATACCTCGTTTAAATACATAGGATGTGAGTGAATCCCACATCTAAGCCTGTTACATAGCCGAGAAACAAATGCACCATTTGTGCTTTAACCAAACATATCAAAAGAATGACAACCTAAAAATTATGAAAACAACTCTATAAAACTACGAGCGTCTAGTATGACCACGAACCTTAATATCATACGCATCACAAATAGCTAATTTCTCTTCAGTCATCATCATCATACGGGTTATCCTCATAATCATCTTTCCAACGCTCGTATAGGCTCTTCCTCCCGATTCCACCTCCACTCTTGGATGCCATAAAACTTGTTGGTTCATTAACAACCTCTTCCACTTCATTATCACTATCCTCGTCACCCACACCTGCCACATTTGACGTTGGATGTTCATGTGCCAACTGTACCTCACTCACAAGCGTAACATTATTAGGCGTACTTGGAAAGCTCTAAATAGACTCCGCATCAGCCTTTTGAACCTCGTTGACATCAGTTTCAACTCTCATGAAACAACCTCCATTTGCACCATGCAAACACATAATCATTTTCAACCGACCTAAGTGCGTCAAAGGGGTTCAAACAACTTGCCTCTCGACTAGGTGTTTCATTATTGTTCTTCGTACTTCTTGTAGTAGCACCATTCTTCTTAGAGACATGTCTAAATACATGTTTAGTCGACTTAAACTGAAATTTGGAACCCATATTAAAGCCACTAGTCGGTTTTTTTCCATGATTCTAGCATTGCTCTGATTCATTTTTGTACCACTAGAATTCACTTCCCCACCATTTACAGGCTTAGTATGAACTATTTTAGGGCAATGTTCCGAGTCATGTCCAAAGATCTTGCAATTGGCACATCGTGGAGGAGTCCATTGATATTCAATAGTAATTATTTCATACATGTATCCCTCATTTTCCAAATTTGAGATATCAATAACCATTGAGTCCTTTAAAGTATTTTCAACACTTACTTCAATTATAGTATATGCATAGCTATTTCGTCCTCCTGATTCGTTGCACATCGTACTAGTAAATGAATCAAGCATTAATGGTTTCCCAATCTTAGTAGCTATAGCACTAAGACCATCAATAGTGAATCCCGACATTGGAAAATCATGAAGTTTAACCCAATCGAAACACGAGTTTACTTCTCTTTTTTCAAACTAGTAGAAGTATATTATTTTTTAGAGAATTATTGGTATGGTACGAATCATCCAAGGATGATTATCAAGTACATCATCAACCCCTTTTTTGAATCAAATTTAAAGAAGAAAAACCCATTGGCGTTTATCATAATCTTTTGTATGTAATATTTTCTCCACGCATTAAAAGCATAATTCTTCACAACTGGAAACGCCAAACGTTTACCAATGAAATAACCATATAATGAGTTAACCAGTCTCCCGCTAACCTCTTCTACAGATGATCTAGGTATCACAACTTCACATTCACTAGAAGCAGATGTAGTAAGAACATGAAAGATACATTGAGTTTTGTTTATATCTACATTAAGCAAATCTGCAAATGAACATAAAGGTTTACCATTAGTTTTTCCCCATAATAAGTCACTTGTATAACTTTGTTAGCATCATTTAAAGTACCACCAATATCATTAATATTCGAATAGCGTCATAAGAGTTTTTAGATGGTATTCCCATCTTCCACCTACTAACACGACTTTCTTCAAGCTTTAACTCTCAAATTCATGGAATGTTTGCAGCTAATCGAATAGGATTTGAACCACCAATGCTCAGACAAAAGTCTAGGGAATCGATACCCATCCATCATCTTTTCCTCCTTTTGAACCAATCGACTTAACACTCAAAATCGAATTAGTTTTCCTCCCATCTTTTTTCTTATGATTGTTATCCCTCCCACCTGAATAAAAAACCCTTATGCATGCTTACATTAATCCATACCAATTAAAACCACATAAACCAAGAAGAACACGAGCCCTACTCTCCATAACAGACCAGTTGAAACCCTAAATGGGTTGTAAAAAATAAGGTAGCGCCACAACGATCAGACGGGATAAGGTAATTAAAAAATGAAAACAGCTTGATGCACCAAGCAATCAAAATCGATAAAGTAAGAGAGCATCGATACAATTTAGCGATTTATGCAACCAAAATTCTATCACTGGCAAACCCTAACGAAGAACTAAACCAAGTAACAAACAATGAAGTCACCAGGGATTTTAAACTTAAGCATTACAAAAACACACAAGACAAATGCAGAGATGAACAAAGATTAGTAGTGGTGTTAATGTAAATAAAAACAAAGAAGACAGTCGAAATTGTCTAGGGTTTACTTCGCCTAGGAAGTCACCACATGAGAGAAGAAGGACTAAGAGAAGATGAATGCCTATACTTATAACGGACGAGAAGACGTGTTTGATATCTTGATAAAATAATCAACACTTTCTAAATGTGCAAGAAATGAGCTCTTATGACTTCGACGAAGGGGTTTCCTTAGCCGCTTCGTATTAGAGAGCCTTAGCCATTGTGTTATTACACATATGCTGGGGCATACAATCGGCAGTTTCACATGAATTATCATCATAGAGGGATCATTGCGGCTCTGAGCCGGAAAGTATGGCGCTGCTGCAGGAAAACTGTGTACTTTTTTAGGTTCAGGTTACGAGTAACCTTACATCCGCTTTTGTCTTTACTTTTAACGTTAATTACTAACACTTGGGCTAATGGTGACATTCTCTAGAAGATTAAATGGTTACTAAAACTTAGAGTGTGTGAGCTGTGTGCTAATTGGCTAAAATAAAAGATAGGGGTTTTGTACCTATCAAGAGAGTGTCAAATTAGTAAAAGACATGATCCTTAATACCAAGGCATATGTGACGTTACAAAACCTTTATTCGGTAATCCTCCAATGTTCCAGTATACGTCTCTGTACTACATAAGATGTGTTTGTAGAATTCTTTTAAATTTCATTGCATAGTGCTAGCTTTTGGGGTTGTTTTGTTAGGTTATAAGCTTTGATCATTGCTATGTGACAACACTCGAAGACAGTTTTTTTCCTCGGTGGTAACAACAGACAACGAAGAGTTCAGGCAATTTGTCTTTTTATATATTGTGCCTTTGAAACATACCACACATGGTTTTTTGTACACGATCGTTGTATGATCTGTTGTTCCTATCAACTTAGAGGGTTGAACGAGAACCACGTTTAATGCTTTTTATTGATTGGAGTATCTGGTCCTATAAAAATGGTGTGCAGGTTTTCCGCTTATCATGTTGGATTGGTATGTAGTGGTAAGCGTATAACCTGACAGACCGCATCACTGTTTATATAGTTTTAGCCACTAAGTTCGGGCACGTTGTCTCCTGGAGACTTCACTAAACTACTAAAGCATGCACTTTTACATGTTGGTTTTCTTTGGAATCGTGATTTGTGTTCATTGTGCCTTAGTCGACCTTCCTTGGAACGAGCTCCTCAGTTTCTTTTAGGAACAACATTCACGTTCTTATAGTCCCCTAATTATCTTTTTGTTTACTAATGATTTTATAGCTGCTAATTTTTTGCTAAATCTGTAGGTCTGGTTGTATCGTTGGATGATTGGTGTACCCATTGCCCCTGATTGTGGTATCGATGAAGAGACGACTGAAAACTAGCATTTTCTCCCATACTCTTTATTGTTTGAGGTAAAACATCAGAAACCTCCTACTTTATTTTGGTTTATACTTTTGTTTTTGGATTGGAATGCGTTGCAAATTCTTGACAACTGTAAAACTTTTTCTCAGTGCTCAAGTTAGACTTATAGCACAATTCAGAACGCGCTTAATTCTTACAATAGTAAGTACTAATGGCAAAAATATGTACGTACTAAGCGCAATTTAATGTTGTTGCCAGACTACACATCATACACACTTTACATATTTTGTTTATTAGTTATTCTATTGAGTGATGTAAATCGTCTACTTTTGCAACCAAAATCACTAAGAATATATTTTCAGAGATATCATATTCAGACCGACAAAAGGCCGAGGTCGTTGATAGAATGCGTCGTATCAAATCAGGGCACAAAATTAAAGATAAAGTCGTGATAAGTAATTTGGTGCGAATTAGTTTTCGTCGCGTTCTCTTTTATTTCCTTTCGTTCTTTGTGGATGTCTATCGCATCACTGACATCGGCTATTTGTCGGTCTGAAAATGAAATACCACAAAATGTACGTGTCATACTTACGTAACGAGAATATATCTTTTGTCATGTCTCTATTTGTTACTTTAACATTCAATTTTGCAGGGTGCTCCTGTGGAGTCTGCTACATTGGGCGCGTCATATCACCGAATCCAATATATAAGAGATTGTTTACTTGGCACTTCTACTTAATAAGGGCACATGTAGTCAACGACCCTCTTTTATAACTCTTTGCCCATCTTTCACATGGCCATCAACTGTCCCTATTAAGTGACAGTCTCTAGCGGGCAACTCGTTCGACAATCTTACTTAATAGGGACACTTGTGCCCATGTGAATGATCAAACAAGAGTTATTGAAAAACACTTACAACCTCAGAAAAATATAAGTTCTAACAACTTCTGTTTAAGCACACTGCAAAGTTCGATGTGTCTATAACTCACGACGCGCGACGAGAACCCCGTTCCACGTTGTTAGTTAATAGATGCATCTGATCTTGTGGGGTCTTTTTAACAGTGGTTATCCAACATACGATAAAGCCTAGCGACATGCCACTGACGGTAACAATCATAAACGGGTTTCTGTTTTGATACATTGCCTTCGTATTAGTATTCAGTTTTCATTCCATTCAAACGCACCTACTTAAACATGCACCAGAAATGAATAGAGGAGGTGGTGCCACTAAATAGTCACGCCATCTCCTCTTTCATTCCCCGTCCTATTTCAAGTAAGTGCGTTGAATAACTGAAAATGAACATACCAATTCTTTGTATCAAAACCAAAATGCGTTTATCACTGTTACCACCACTGACACGACAGACTGTTTGTTTGACACTAATACACACCTACAAAAGTAAAACAATCTCGCCATCTTCTATTCCATTTTGTTTATTTAATTGACGCTTTTGTATATACGCTATATATGAAACAAAGTTAATTGCGCTTCGAAACAACGTCACGGAAAACAATTACGACCAAACAACTAAAAAAAGAACTCATCATACTAAATTTGGTGCAAATCATTCCTCACCATCATTTATTCCATTACGTTTATTTCATTGACGTGTCATACATATATATAGAAGTCATAAAAAAAGGACACAAACACCTTAGAAAAAAAATACATAAAGAGATATACACGAAACAAAGTTAGGCACATCTTCGAAAACGACATTTAAAAAAAAAGCAAAAAATTGTCTCGCTGCAAAGCGCGGGCACCAAACAACTCGTTTTATTCAAGAGTAGACCAACCCGAAATCAGACTAACCCGAAACCAGACTAACCCGACCCGAACAAACCAAACAACTTGTTCACCATTTTAACCATCAATCTATCAAACAAGCAAAGACCCAAGTCCCGAATCACATTTCTGAAAAGCCCAACGAAAAACCCAAAAGCAGCCCATCAATTCCCAAAATTTTCATTTCATTTCCAGTTTTCAATTTTTCATTCACAACCAAACCGGAAAATGGGATACGTATTACGGGTGAGATTCGCATCTTTTTTCGCCGGAGCTGCGGTGGCTTCATCCGCTGGATTCTATTTCCTTCACAAGGATTACAAAATCGCTCATCAATCCATGTCCAAACAGGTTTTTATTTAACTTATTATTATTTTAGTTTTATATTTATAGATTAATTCGGTTAGTTATAAATTGTTGTATTGTAATAGTTTTATTAAATGATTGTTTTTTTTATAATGTTGTAACGTGGTAGGTGTAATTAGGTTGAGATTGAAATGTTTCAAACACCCTAAGAGTAGGTGATTAGCGTGACAGTTTGTTTACGATTACGGTGCGGTTAGTTGGATGTAAACACCCTTTGTTTTCCCGGACGCTTTCTTATAAAAACACGGAAATTGGTTTATTTTATAAACACGGAAAATGGAAATCGTGTTCTATTTGGTTTAAAGAAAATTAGAACACATTGTTTTTGAGCATGTTCTTTTCTTGATTTTCTTGTAACTCCAATAATCTCTTGCCTTTCTTTCTTCGTTTGCTGACTTACCTCAAGAAATGAAAATACAAGATAAACAGATCGTTTTGTTCTAACTTTTTTCTAAGTTTTTAACTCTTTTTGTGGAGATAAACCGCATTCCAATTTTCTACAAAAGTTAAAGATAGAAAACCTTCGAAATATTTCCTCCAACTAAAAGCACCCTTAGCTTTTTTGGAATACTTATTGGATTGTTAGTGTGTTGTAAATTGTTTGTATTGTGATTTGGATGATTGTTGAAAAGGTTGGGGATGAGATCGTAGGAATTAAGTTATGTTTTTAGATGCCACTTGTTAAAACAACAACATGCTTGGGTCTATAGTGGATGTAAAGATATGTTGATGATCTGGTTTGAACTACGGGCAATTTCTTGAATTTGAGATGTTTATGACGTTAGACAGAACATGCAGCTTTTAACCCATTTAAGTAGAGTATAGGCGTTAAGAAACAGATAAAAGATTGGAGGAAGTTGAATAACAATTTTTGTAATTTTGTTGGAAATGTGATTCTAGATGAAATTGCAAAAGTTTGTTACTTTACATCAGTCCTTTGGTTGTAATTTCGTGTTGACCGGCGTTTCATGTATGACCAGCATTGCATCAGTCCTTTGGTTAGCACTTCTGAATTTCATGTATGACACGTCCACAAATGCACGTAGGAAAGTCATTTATGGGACAAGGAGTTTGCTAACAAAGAAAGTAAGAAACCAACACCCAGGTTTGGTTTTCTATTTCCAACTAACCTAGAACTAGTTGCTGGTAGTATGGACAACCGGGAGGCTTGATTTATATTTTAGATTTTTTGGTAGTTTAGAAAAATTCATGAAAAGCAAAGCTTGATACTAAAGCTTTATAGAAATCTTAGGTAAACTTCTGTCTGTGAAATTGGAGATGACAGATGACATAGAGGGTGTTAAAAGAGATGCTAAAAATGCAGAGATGGTTCGTTGTTATTTGTTGTTTTTAAGACATTGTTGATAGCTACCTATCACTATATCTAGTAGGAAGTAGCGGAAAGAGGGTGGTAGGAAGGGGGTCAACAGAAAAGGTGGGCAGGGGGGAGCCCTGGGAAGGGAAATGGAAGTGGATCGCAATTGCAAGTGGCTAATCAATACTTTATCAGGTCAAAGTTGACATCTTGTTACCAAATTGACATTCTGTTTTCTCATTCAGTTGTCATGCAATTATGTGTGTTACACATGCTAGGTTTGACGGATCACATTTTAACGTTCTATGACCGAGCACCAAATCTGTTAGTTATGTGCGTCTTTTTGCATTACAAAGTTCAAATTTGCAGTGAATGGATATAACTTGTTCATTGGTGTGTACTCATAGTAAAAAAAATTAAAATTTTCTCCAGTATATGTACATGTGAAGTGTGAACTATTAGCAAAAAAATTGCACTAAGGCCATCTAGTTTGTGTTTAATAATGAAGACCATCTTCACATATAGGTTGTATGTCGAGGTGCCTTATACAGTATTACCAGAAGTGTAGTCATTAGTACCCATAGGAATTCAGTCGATGAAAAATGCTAAATTTATACCAAATCATAACATTGCGTATTTAACTAAATGGTAGATATAATATAAATATGTATTTGTTTGTGTAAATGACGATAAACCATGGCATCCTTTGCCATGAGATACACCGGTTCCAATGGTTAGCCTTTCCTTGCGTTTACATTTGCGTTTACAAAGGTTAGCCTTATACAGTATTACCAGAAGTGTAGTCATTAGTACCCATAGGAATTCAGTCGATGAAAAATGCTAAATATATACCAAATCATAACATTGCGTATTTAACTAAATGGTAGATATAATATAAATATGTATTTGTTTGTGTAAATGACGATAAACCATGGCATCCTTTGCCATGAGATACACCGGTTCCAATGGTTAGCCTTTCCTTGCGTTTACATTTTCTTGTTAATTTACTGAAATTGTAAAGGCTCTTAATAGATTGACTAAATTAATCACTTTTTAAACAAAGAGTTTGGGGAGGATTGTGTAATCATGTTAAAAAATAATCATGTGTGATCTAACTGTTGACCGTGTAATTAACCTGGTACACCTTATACAATATATGAATGTTCTGTCCACAGAATTGCTGGCAGAGCAAGTAAACTATGTTGGTCAATGTGATAGTCTAGTGATATATGCAGTCGATGGTGTTAGATTTGGAAACTCCCCTGGGGTCTTTTACATATACTAAAGCAGATAAAATAAGACACTGAAATG
>BQNB010021338.1:4633-40139 GCA_026074375.1 Tanacetum coccineum | reverse complement strand
GCTTGCCACTTTTGTTTTATACTTTTAAGTATAAATAGATAGCAACTAGGGTTTTCATTTCATTATATCATAAACTAAACACACACTTCCTCCCTCCTCCTCTTTCCGGCGCTAACACCCCTATTTCGGCCAAACTCCGGCCAGCCGCCACCATCATCATAACACCACCTTTATCTCCTCACCACCTTCGCCATCTCCATCTTTATACACCATCCCCACGTCACCCTCGTCATCACCCTCCCTCCGCCACCATCCCGCAGCCGCTGCCACCACATCCACGCCAGCCACCACCTCCACCGTAACCACTTCACCACCACACTGCCCCTACACCTCGTCACCACCTTCAACCCCACCGCCATCACCACCACAGCCACCCTCATCATCCCCACCTTGCTACCACCTCTTAAACACCACTAGGGGTGCATTTTGGTTCTGTCATAAACCCACAGGGTGCGTTTGTTTCTGTGGTAAAAACCACCACGAAGGTGGTTTGGTTCGTGTGTAAAACAACCACCGGATGGGTGTGTTTGTTTCTTCGTTAAACACCCGCAAGGAAAACCACCACCAGGGGTGCTTGTTTCGGCAGTTAATACCCGAAGGGTGTGTTTGGTTGGCTGTGTAACAGCCGTGACCATCTCTGCGGCAGCCTCGTCGCCGTCGTCATCATCGTTGTGATTTATTTGGTCTAGTGTGCGGGCACGAATAGGAATTGTGGATGATTTGTGTTATCGGTTAATAATTAAAATGAAAGATTTTATAAAATATAAACTGGATTAAATGGTGGTTCTAAATTTGGTTAAACATATGTGTTGAATATTATTTTCATTTTTGGTTTTTATAAAAATTAGGGTGCGTTTGGCTGTAAATTTAAAACTGACCAAATAGGGCGTTTGGATACGCGTTTAACAAGCCTATTAGGGGCGTTTGGTTTAGTGTATAAGCTGCCCAAACGGGCTGTTTGGGACAACAACTTTAGGGGGCTGTTTGGTTCAGCTTTAGGGGTGTTTGGCAATGGGTTTAACTGCCCATATAGAGTGTGTTTGATTTTGTTGATCTTTGATGATTATTTAGTTTAGTTAGATATATATTAAAACGTGGACATTTTGCAACATAGATTTGATTTAGTGGGAAAACCTTGAGTTTTGTTAAAAAAATAGTAACGTTGAATAAACGAATAAGTCATGCCGAATTTTCTACAAAATCCTATACTTAGTATTCTTCGCTACAATATATATTATCTTTGAAAACCGATAAAAAGGATTAAGTTATAGTTTAAAGAGATTTTAGTTATAATTATACAATAACCCGACAACGAACGAAATACTAATTTATACAAAAAATTTATAAATTCCTGATTAGAAAATAAAGTCATAACTTTTGTAAAAACTTTAGAAACCTCGTTTACCTAATTCGTAAATTTAAAACATCGTTTACTTTTATGCACAAACGTTTTATTTAATTAAGTACTGATTTCCGAAAATGAGTCGAACTATTTTATTTAATTATTTACCTTCGCTTCTTATATAGTTCAAACGATTCTTTTAAAGGTTTGTCTTTATTATATAATTCAACATATGAATTATATAATTATTCAATTTTTTTTCACATGTAATATATACGGAATATATTACATACCTTGCATTTTCTTTTTGATTTATTTTATTTAACCAACCACCAAACTATTACAACTTGAGATCTAAATCTTTTATAAATGTATCACATTCACCATTCTAAGTTAGTGGGTATTAGCCGATAAGTTAAGCTGCATCTTCTTGATCGAGCCGTTTCGTCTTCCGTTTGTGTTGTGCATATTAGATGCCTATCTGTCAATTGTTCTTCAACATCAAAGTGAGCTCATAGCCCCACGTTTTACTTGTTTTACATTACTTTACTACTTTTGGGGGGAGAAACATGCTCATTTACAAACTCGTTTACATTACTGAATTTCAAACTCGTTTATACGTTGATTACAAACTCGTTTTTACTTATGGATTTAAGTGCTTTAAGCTTTTACGAAAACGTTGATTTCTTTTACATTGGACACAAGTGTTTTCTGTTATCGTTTCCTGTTTATGTGTTGCCTAAGTTTTGCTACAAACTACTATTGCCTGAACTATCATGAACCGTTAGTCACCTATGGCCAATTGGATTGGTTAACTGAGCGCAAATGCGTAAATAGATCTATTGGGACTAATTACCCCCATCTGGTTTGGTTTTAAATTAGCTGCGAACAAACAGATATATGTCATATCGATTGTGCGTTATGGTGGTCTTTGGTTTGGGACACCAGTTAAGGGCAGGAATACTATGTGGCATGATATGATATTCCATGTTGTTATTAGCATCGGTGTCATGAGCTTAGCGCAACAATAATTACTTGCATGTGAAGTTGTATTTGTTATAACGGTCACATGTGCTTTATATGTGAAATCGTAAACTGCTAAGATTGTCACATACGCTTTGAAATCTTGTGGTCCACACTACTTTGGTTGAACATTTCCAATTACTAAACACTTTTCCCCCACCGCTCCCCCCCCCCCACCCGCCCCCCGCCAGTGCTACCCCCCTTGTTCGACTCCAATCTATGTGGCTCCACTCACTGCTAATTACGTTAAACATATGAATTCACCAAAACAATTTTGTTGGAGTTTTAAACATGGTTTCCTCAGGTGCTTTAAGCTTTGATTAATACAAGATGCTAGTTGGAGTCTATGTGCTATGTGACTTAACAAATTTCAAGATCTATCTTTTATATTTTACTCGTTGTCATTTGTCAAACATTATTATGCTTCCGCTACCTTTAAATTTCATATGCATGGTTTGTAAAACTTAATTTATTTTTTATGTATTGCAACGAGTATAACTTTTCAAACGTCTATAATAAGTGGTTCAGTTCTTCATTGCTTTGTTGTTTCGGATTATTATGAGTCACCCCTCGGACAACGTTATTCCGTTTCCAGGCCACGTATTGGGCGGTTGTGATAGTAGATTGTTAGATATTTTAATATCGTGTTTTTAATTTAATTTAATTTATTTAAAGATCTTATATTAATTTCAACATTTAAAAAAAGGTAAATGACACTAAATGACACTAAACTTAGGGTCTGTTTTCAATCAAGGTACTCTACTTTTTTCCTTGCACATAAAGACGACCAACTTTTTTTCTAGCCGATTTAGGTTTTTTCTCACTTCCCGTTAACACACTAACCCCCATCTCGTTATATCCCCAAAATTAGAGTTAATTAAAACTAAGGGTGTGCACGATTCGGTTTAGGTCGGTTTTTGGCTAAAACCGAAACCAAACCGAAAAATTCGGTTTTTATAAAACCCAAAACCGATACCGCTCCGTTTTTGGCGGTTCGGTTTTTTCGGTTCGTTTTTTTCGGTTTCGAACCGTTTATATTTAGTTCTGGCTAATTTATATTAAAAAACTTGTTTTACGTAGAAAATTGGTTATTCTTTTTTTTGTCAATATGAGCTTAATAATGTTTACCCAAATTTCTATAATTATACACATATGAGACACACACAAATACAAGTGAAAATACACATAGTACGATCATTGTCATATATGTAACAATATATTGTTAGATAAACACACGTACATGACAAACACAAATATTAACGTTGATATATATATATATATATACTATAATTCCACCGACAAAATAAATATGAAATTAAAATTTGGATTTATTATTTATTTATTTATATTATATTAATTATATATTATTATAAAACTGGTTCGGTTCGGTTTTTACGGTTCAGTTTTGGGACGAAAACCGAAACCGAACCGAAAATTTTTGGTTTTTGAAAAAGTAAAAACCGAACCATCGGTTTCTTTTTTCGGTCGGTTTTTTCAATTCAGTTTTTTCGGTTTTCGGTTTGGTTTCGGTTTTTTCTGCTCACCCCTAATTAAAAACGAAAGGCCCAAATTGTTAATTTGGTCCCTTCATTTATAATTAACACAAATTTTTGGGATTTAAAAAGATGGGGTTAGTGTGTTAACGGGAAATGAGAAAAAACTTAAATCGGCTAGAAATAAAAGTTAGCCGCCTTATGGTGCAAGAAAAAAAGTGAAATACATTGATTGAAAACATACTCTAAGTTTAGTGCATTTTTGTGCCATTTGCCCTTAAAAAATCACGCGTTAGTTTAAATACTGCATCAATATTTTTTTAAATGAATCGTTGGATATCAATTAGATATTTGTAACTTGTATAATGAATTATGTTGGAAAAGAATAATATTTGTTTATATGGGTGTGTTTGGCGCAGAGTGTTTAGGAATTTTTAATTCTCGTTTGGCAATCAACAAGTAATTTTATCGTTTTTTCTAGAATGCTCGTTTTCCAATGCTCTATAAATTAGCATTTAGGAGCATTGAACACCTGTTTTACACAGTATAATACACCTACAATTTCATTACCAAACATTTTTTATAAAAAAAACACAGATACCGCTACTTTTGCCATACACGCCCTATTTTGATTCCATGCATCAAAACAAATGAAGGAAAGAGTACCCATTTTTCTTCTCTTTCCACATTTGCACACATGTATGAATAGGGAGGTGATAAGCATATTTGATGTCCACACCATAAATATGAATATCTGATGTTGTACAATATGCATATAACAAACAATAAATAAACTATGGAACATATGTTTAATGCATGTAAATGTATAACCATTTTCCATTGATTTAATCAGGTTTGTTTTAATATGTTCAAACCCAGCTTAATTAACATTTGTCAATACACGATGTTAGGCAATTCTTCATGTCACTCCCACCTGAAAAAGTCACAGTCAAAAGTCAAACAACTTTGAGAAATTAAAGAACAATAAATATATAAGACATCACTTTAAATATTGACATTATAGCATGCATAATGTTGTATATGATTGCATTATATTGGTTTACAATATATTTTAGAAGAGAAATGAGAAGTACATACCATGGCATGTTTGTAAAGAGCAAAGAGTTATGCATGAGTATTTTTCGTTATCAAATGTAGTATCGTCGTCCGAATCAGAGGGTGAAGGTGAGGGAACTTGATCATCATGTGGCGGACGAGGCGGGCTCGAAGGAGGAGTACTACGGGAACCTGGTGGTGGATATAAACAAGCGGCCACACAATTCACATAACATGGAAATCTTGCACCAATTCTGTTGTTGTTGATGGTACCCAGAAAAAAACATTGATTCAGACAGCCTCCCCAACATGTGTATATCCCAGCCTTTGCTTGTTGTACACATACCAAAAACAACAACAACATCAATACGAGCAATGTACTCTTCTTCATCCTAGATCTTAATTGGATATATGGTTAACCCTCTGCATTGTCATTTGGCCTCTCTTAAATAGTCTGGTTTTAAATGCTCTCTACCAAACTTCATTTATTGCGCTTTAATCTTCTTTTCTTGTTTACTATTCTTTCAGTCTGAAATTAAATGTTCATTTTTTTTTTTGATATGTCCCAAACTTAGTGTCTATTTTTGTGTTTTAACAGATCAAAAATGATTTTAATGGATTTTATTGGTGTAAGCGAGATTTTTTAAAACATTATGCGATATAAAAGTCAAAGAAGTAACGTATAACAAAAAGTTTTTTTTTTTTTGTCATGGTAAAATGATCCTCTAAAGTTATGGTCAAACATGATTGATCATGTTAAGTTTATTGTGAGTGAAAATAAATAAGTGGGCCCATGATTTTTATTAAATTTTTTTTTTATACAATTAACTAATTGTGATTGGTGAACATGATGTATCATGTTTGACTCAACTTTAGAGGATTCTAATCCTACTTTATTTATTATTTCACTTATTTATTATTTAAGTTTTTTTTTATTCAAATTTACGTTTATTTATTATTTATTTATGAGTAAACTGCAAAAATCATCCCTGTGGTTTGTAGTTAGTGGCACTAATCATCCCTAGCCGATACTATTGGCAATAATCATCCCTGAGTAGCAAATGTCCGGCAAAAATCATCCTTATTAGGGATGATTTTTGCAAAAAGTTTAACAAAAAGTTTTGCAAAAAACATCCCTTCAGGGATGATTATTGCCGAACGTTTCACCACTCAGGGATGATTAGTGCCAATAGTATCGGCTAGGGATGATTAGTGCCACGAACTACAAACCACAGGGATGATTTTTGCAGTTTACTCTTTTTTTAATTTAAAAACCGCCCCCTATATAGGTTTTATTTTATTTTTTTATTTTTAAAAAGAAATCAAATACTTTAGGTTATATTTTTATTATTTCCAAAATTTCATAACCTAAGATTTTTATTTCCAAATTCTTTCATTATAACTTAGGTTATATTTCAAATATATCAAAATGAAATGAAATTTCAAAATTTAGGTTTTACAACTCTTCCCCTCTAAAAAGAAAATTTCGTCCTCGAAATTGAAATAGGAAGACTAAACGAAACGGATACGAAACCACACGAATTTGATCTAACGGATACATAACCACATGAAGCGGGTGATAACAAACGATAGAGTATTTCACCAATACGACCTAAAATTTCAAACGAACCGATAAATCACGGACTCCATCACGTCGGATACCTCAAGATAGAGATACCTTAAGAATAATTGCAATAGATAGGGAGCAACAAAAGAAAGACCACGGAATGTATCACACCAAATAAAAACATCACGATCGTACAGTTAAAAAAATATTCCTGAAACGGTACCTGAAGAGTTAGCCACCTGATCCTTGGTCAAAGAAGATACTTGCTCAACGAATGAAATAGCAAAGACAATTTAGAGTTAAGATCAAAATGCGAAAGGAAGCGATAATATCAAAATACGAAAGGAATATCAAAATACAAAAGGAATATCAAAATACAAACGGAAGCCTAATGTATACCCAATCCTCACAGGTCATAACCTAGGTCTTACAGGTCGAGCCTGGCGGCTCTAATACCATAATTGTAACACCCCGCTCCGATAGATAGACAAAGGGTTATGTTATGGGGTCACATCAGAACATATATAACGCAAGCGGAAGACTTTATTTAAATAAATCATTGAGCCAAAACAAAATATCTTTCCAAAATTATAAAAGCCTAAACATAAGGGGTCTAAATGAAATATCTTCAAATAACAAGGATCTTCAAAACATTATTCAAACGATAAGGGTTCTCTAGGGGAGGTCTTCTAACTCTTCCTACACACATCTCTTATTTCCCAGCTTTCCGCTTAATACCTGCCGCAGGAAAAGAAAAGGCGACTAAGCTTACGCTCAGTGAACAGATATAATATATAACAAAAGAAAATGAAACAAACGGATAACGAACAGATCACGAGAACCTGCCAAACAACTGTCATACGAATATAGTACAAAGAATAGGAATCAAGAATAATCAAAGGAATGAGATTACAGAACAAATACAGGAATGCCCACGAGCTCAAACAAAAGTCTCAAGCATGCCACATGCTTAGACATACATCGTATCATATCATATCATATCAAATTATACATGGGAGCTGTAGACTCCAAATGTACCCAAATGTGAAATGGGGTGTATTGCACACACTCGCCATTCACCCAAACAAAACAGAACAAAACAGAATACCTAGGATGCATCCATACGCTCCCTGCAAAACAAATTCATATCCAGATACACAAGCACTAATGGCGAGTGTCCAATCATATCAAATCATAATAAGTGCACAAACAAAAGGAAACGCTGTGGACCAATCACACCGCCACAGATAGTGTCATGCCATCGGTGCATCAATGACATGGCCATGGTACCTCCATGACTAGTTACAAATAGCTCGGGTAAAGAGATAGGCAAAATATAACGATGATCAAGTTTCAAACTTTCTAAATATAGTAACGAATCTGATAGCACATTCCAAACAAGAACCAACGGATATCGAATCAAACGGAATATCAATGAATATCGAATGAATCATGAGTAAGGATAACAAATCAAATAGAATATCAAATGAATATCAACTGAATCAGATAGCTAAGATAATGAAGGATCAAGTCAAGAGGTGTCCTTACTAAAAGGACGGGATATCTGTACGAATAACGGAACGAACGAACAACCGGTATATCATAATAATAGTAAAGGAATATCTGTACGAATAACGAAACGAACGAACAACTGGTATATCATAATAATAGTAAAGGAATATCTGTACGAATAACAGAACGAACGAACAACCGGTATATCATAATAATAGTAAAGGAATATCTGTACGAATAACAGAACGAACGAACAACCGGTATATCATAATAATAGTAAAGGAATATTTGTACCTTAGCGAATGCAGAACGGAAAGAGACAAACACAAATGAAAGAAATTCACAAAATCACCACCGGATCTACAAAACCATGATTACATATATTACTTAACTTATTTTAAAGATTACTACTCAAATTTACCAAAAATAAGAGGCTTGATTTTACTTATTTAGGGTTTCCAAAATTCTGAATTTTACTACTTATTTTAGGTAAGTTTCCTTACCTAAAAACCCAACCAAATCACTCTTTAGAATTAGACCAAAAATCACAGGTGTTCCTTAACATGTTTAATGTGTCCACAATCAAGGGTTTGATTTATTTCCAATTTTAGATGACCCTATGACCCTTTTGACCCAAAACAGTCCCGAAATCAGCCTGGCAGAAACTTATGAAAAGTTGACACGAATTTAACCTACTTAGACATCTTGAAAAATTATAAAAAAAATTCAGGGAAGTAGCTAATATCATGTATTTTTACCAGTTCGAAAATTAGCCTTTAACTCTTTATGGTTTTCGAATTAAAAATCAAATACTACAAGTGAAATTTTCGGATTTGATTTCCAGAATTGACACTTAATCTTGTAAAATCTAAAAATCGACCTTCCCGACCTCCAATTGACATGAGCGTGGATTTTCCAGAAACTAGATTCATCGAACTTCACTTTAGGCTCAAGAATCATCTTAAAATCAATTTTTATGAGTGAGATATGACCTGAAGAGCATGACCCAAAATTCTGCCCTGAATTTTAATAAACAAAAACCCTATTTATCCTCATTAATTCATATCCTAGGGTTTCAAAACTTGTAATCTTTCATTTATAACACATTTAATGTTTGATTAGAGTTCATAACATGTAATTAAACCATGTTTATAAGATTAAACCATGAAAACTTTAACAAAACATTTACATGTGACTGACCCCTTTTATAACTCATGATTTTATGTTAAAACTTGTATGTGTAATCAGGGTGACCAAAGAAAATAACAAGAACAAGATGATTACCTATGGAAGAGAATGTAGAAGAGAAGAACACAAATCAAAACACAAAACCACACCAAAAGATAAAGAATTAAAGCACACCAAAAGCACCAAAACCTTCAGACACACCAAAGAACACTTATACTTCTTTCTTGCTAGAACCTTCAATGGAGGATTACACCAATTTTGGAAGATGAAAATTTTAAGAATGATGGAGTATGGGAGGAGGATAGGCTGGTTTATATAGATAGAAAGGAGGGGATGAGGACAAATTAATGTGTTACAAATTATAGAGCTAGTTTCCATTTATTTCACACTCGTTTCCCCTTTTAATTCAAACTTTCAAATTTTAAAGATATTGGTGTGATTACACCTACATATGGTTCATCTGTTAGTTAGATTATCAGTTTGCTTGTTATAGTTATAAATCTGTTAAAAAATAAAAAAAATATTAGCATAAATAGTTAGTTTATAGTTTCTGCTTATTGGATATTGTTCTTTATGACTGTTTTATGCTCTGAATTATCTAGTAGTTGATATTTATGCTTTAAATCTCAAAACTATAAGATGGAAATGAATTTTAGTTACTCAAAGGGGTGTTTGGGTCAAGGAAGTACTAACTTGAGTTAGTACTGCTAAGATCCTTTTGGTCCCTTAAATTGACTTAAAACATCATTTTAAGGTTTATAATGTAAGGATTTAAGGTATTTGTAGGATTTAATCAAGTTTAGTAAATAAAGGTTTTAATCTGTTAGTATAAGTTTTGTCTCATATGCATTTTAAGCTCATATCTTTTTAAGCTGTTGTTATTGCTCTCCTTGCTTTTGTTTTAGAGTTTTAAAGTTGTAGTAACTAAGCTCTTTAGCCTGCATTTGTTAGTTTTAAGATTTGGTCAATTTAAGTGCTAACTGCATCAGCAGTCAGAAATAGCCAAACAACCATTTTCTAGCTGAAATTTCAGCTAGTATAAGTCAGATTTAGGATTTCAAAATTAGAGCACAAGTAAAGTTTAGGCCAAATTTGATAGTTTAGGGTTTATTATTGTTTAAAAAGCTTATTTGATTAGCTGTTTTAAGTCTGCAAATTAGTCTTTTGTCTTTTCATTTAAATAATAAGTTCAGCACATACTGACTACAATCAGTATGTACTGACTTTTTCATCTAGCTTATTCTTAGCTTATTTGATTTTCAAAATAGTTTTTAATTAATGTTTTAAGTAGAGTTTTAGTCAAGCTTTTTAATGGTATATGTCAACAAGCCATAAGGATCTGTTTGCTTATCTAAAATTAAGCTCAAAAGTGCTTGGTTGTCTGTTTTGAGCACTATTTTCCTTATTTGCTTATTAGAGCTTTTCTGCTTATGGCTAGTTCTCTTTGCTTAATTCTTGTTCATGCTAGCTCATTAGGTTAGTAGTTAGTTGCTGGTAGCTTATTTAGTTTGGATTTCAGCTTATTCAAGTTTAAAGTTCTCTTAAGTTTTGTTTAAAAAGCCAAAAATTAGTTAAGTCATTTCTGTCACCATTTTAAGCCATTGTCAGCTTATTTAGTGGAGTTCACAAAAAGTCACTTTTACAAAAATTGTTCCTTATTAGCTGTTTTATAAGTTTGTTTTTAAAACTTTTGAAAAATAAAATAAAAAAAAGAGAAGAGGGGAAATCCAGGGTGAGCAAGGCTCGAACCCTGGACCTCTACCCTCCTCAACCTTACACACACACACCACAACCACTTCGCCCTTGGGACTTTTACGTCCAAGGGTGCAACTAAAATTCATTTAACCTTTTTTTAGCTTTTATTCATAATAAGCACTTCGTGTGCTAAACAGCTTTTTCTGGGCTTATTCATTTAAGTTGGATTCGAGTTTTTATTTTTCCTTCAAACTTTGCAACATAAGCTACTTTTAGTAATTTTCTTATATTTTTAATTCAAGTTTTACTATTTTTCGTGCATTATTTTTATTAAAAACTTTAAAAAATCATAAAAAATAGAAAAATGAACAGAAAATCAAAATTCTTTTTTTATAAAATTTTATTTTATTATATTTTAGGCTTAGGATTTAAATTTACTTTCATAGGGTTAAAATTTAAGAATTGCACTTTTTAAAGAACGGGATTTGATCCCCGTTCTCGTTTTCTTCGTTTTTACCTTTAAGAACTTTCGATTTAGAATGTATTTAGCCTTTTCTTACAAGTTAGTAATTAGGATTAGGAAAAGTTTAAAATAATCATTTTAGGTTTAATTTAAGATAATTTAGGTTTTAATTGTCGCGTTTCTTTAAATTTCGTTATCATTTTTGTGCTTAATTGTTTTCTTTTGAATATTTTATGTGTTTTCAATTGTAGAAATAGATAACCAAATCTAAATCTTTGAAAACATTCAAAACGCGCGATCACGAACTTAGCCGATTATCAATTCATGCTTCGTCGAGGGAAAACGACCCGGGAGGTTTTTTTAGACAACTTTGGTTAAAAGTTTGTTCTAGAATCATCGCGGAATACTTACTATACTATTATTGACTAAATCCTTGTACTATATATTACGTATACGTATTCGGACGAATTAATTTTTGGCGCCGTTGCCGGGGAAGTGTGTAATGATTTTCGCCTTTCGTTCGAAGATTAGTGTTTTGAAGAACCTTCCTCGTGAATTTATCGTTTTTCATTTGTAAATATTTTATTAATAAAACCATAAAAATACAAAAATATTTTACACTTCTATTTTCTTTTATTTTAATATTAAAAATAAGCGTTTGTTAATCGTTGTTATGGCTCATCTTTAGATTACGTACTATAAGGAAAGTTTAAGGCGGGTTTGATCCTAAGAACATCACCCAAAAGGAGAAGGGTTACTCTAAATAGTGTCTCGCGCTTACCAGCTCCTCCGCTTTCTTGTACGTATTTTTAGAGAGCTACCGTGCACGTTTAATTTTCGGTTACCAAAAATATTTTTCTTTCTTATTTTAATTCTTTTTCTTATGAATAATTTTCAAAATCTAAAAATATTCTCCTTTACCCTCAAATCCGTTTAATTCTTTCTTCTTATCATCTATATTGTTTAATTCTTCGACATGTCTTCATATAACCATTTTGGTTGCTCGTGTTGTGGAGGTCCGTTTAATGGTAAAAACTGTCCGAGCTGTAGCAGTATAGGATCCGGAAATGAGTTTGTCTATGACCCAAATCCTTATTCTTATAATGAAACACCGAACTTCTTCAACCAACCTCCACAACACCAATACGAGACATACTCGTGTGAATTTTGTGGGGGGAACTCTCATCCGGGCTTCGATTGTCAAACATGGAACACACCCGTCTTTGATCAGGGCCCCTGTTACAATCAACACTTTGAATTTAACCAACCTCTACATTACTCTCCGAGTCAGCCACAACAATTTCCTTGTGAAAATTGCGGGGTTCTTCATAAAAAATTTCAGTGTCAACCGATGAACCAAAACTATGATCCTAATTTTTGTTATAATCTGATTTATTCCGGTTTTGACCAATATCAACCCTCGTAATTTTTCGTCACTCATCAACCTCCTCAAGCAACGGATACCGAAATGTTGCAAGCTAGAGAAAACTTAATGGAAACTATTCAAGCCTTTTTAAAGGAGTATGATCATATACCTCCTGAAGAAAGGTGCATGGCTTTATTGCTAGCTGAGGAGAGACTTCTTAAAATTAAGCAAGCTGTAGAAGAAGAGCAGAATCAACCTGAAGTTATGCAAGAATTGCTACTTAAACTTATGAATGATTTGCAAATTCTTAATGAAATTTAACCAAAACAGGCAGAGCAGGAGGAGTCGGCAGCTCAAAGTTTTCTTCTAAATTAGAATTTTCCTATGGCTGATGATGATGAGTATACTATTATATATAGAAGGCCTAAAGCAATCACACCCGACTTACCCACCGAGGAGCCCGATAACTCTCTAAGTAAAGGGGACGAGCATCTTAACACTATTTCAGAAACGAAAAAGTCTAGTGGTGAGAACCTTGTCCCAATCCCAAGTGAGTCAAAGGGTATTTCCGACGATATTTGCGATGTGCCGTTTTGTGATAGTGATCAATTTGATGCTGAATTTGGACTTATTAACTCTTTGCTTAGTCGAGATATTTCGATCACCTCTCCTAAGATTGGTTTTCTTCCCTAGGAGTTCGCCGGTGAACTCGATATTATTGATCCAATTTTACCAGGAATTGATGAAGACGATTTTGATGAAGAAGAAGGAGAGATTGATATTGATATTTTTCAAATTGAGGATGAAATTCTTCGTGAGAAATTATTAAACGTAAATCTTCTCATTGATAAGATCAAAGCATTGAATCTTACTCCTTCTGTTCCTTTTGTGCTCGAATATCCCTCCTCTTCACCTATTCCCGTTGTGGATAGTGACTTTCTTATAGAGAAGGTTGATACATTTCTTGTTTCAGAAGACTCGATTCCACCGGGTATTGAAAGTGATTTTGACTTGGAAGGGGATATCATTTTTCTTGACGACTTACTTAACGATGATCCTATTCCCGAGTATGAGCATTTTACCTTAGACATTGGGCCCGATGAGATCGTGATAAACAATTTTGATAAGCTTAATGAAGACGAATGTTTTGACCCAGGGGGAGGTGAGATTGTTTTTTCCTAAAATGTTAAAGATAACGATTCCTTCACATTTTTCATTCGGACTTTTCTCCCGTATCTCACCTACCCTGAGGATTCTCCTTTACTTCTCTCCACCAGGAGTGAAGACACTATTTTTGACCCTGACATCTCCACTTAGAACCGGTGGCATCTCATCGGGATGGAACTTTCATGTGCTTTAATGTTTATCCAAACATTAATGAAAGCCCAATTGAGATTTTCTCTTCCATTTGCTCCCCCATTGACAACTTAATTCGGGGTCGAGTCAAGCTCGTGACTCGGTTAACAAAAACACGCGTTTTTATCTTCTTATCTATTTTCTAACAATTAATGTGAGGGGACTCGCCTTTTTCCTTTCTCGTGTTTCCTGTTTTGTGATGTTTGTCCAGGATTGCCTAGATTTTGAAGAATCTCGTGCTCGGTGTTTTGTCCATCGTTCACTCGCTCTTCAATCCTTCACATGCTTATATTGGGAATCTGATATCCTAAATCTTATCGACTAACGTTTATCTTTAGCATACTTAATAAACGGTTTTAGATTTGCGTAGAGACCCCTTTATATCAAGATTATGCATTGAAATTAGTATGGGGGAATCTCACAGTGAGGACAATGTGTAGTTTTAGTATGGGGGGGGGGGGAATCTATCGATTTGATTATACCTGCAGCCATTGTTCTCACGTAACCCGTTTTTCCAACAAAAATATGTGATTTATGTAAAAAATAGCAATTTTTTTTTGTGTGAATGATAAAGTGAAAAAAAGTGATAAATGTTGGAATAAAGTGATAAAATAAGTGTTGTGACACAAATAAAGGTGAGAACAAGAAATAAATTTTGATACGATCGGTTTTATACCTTAGCTTTTTTCCTTAACATACTTAAATCGAGTTTGTTGCTAGTCTTATGTAGGCTTATCCATTATGCCGAACTCGATTTATTAGAGTTGAGATTGTTTCTAGTCTATGTGACTTGTTAAAGTGTCGATCTTAATTCGCTAGGCTAAGCATTCGCGAGTCTCTTTCTTAGAGATTTTAAATTGCGAAGAATAAGAAATGATAGTGTTGATTATAAGTCATGATATTAAACGTGGAATAGTTGGATTTCTTTCAGTCTCATAAGTATTAATTGTGGCTTTTTCTCCCATTAGCTTGTCTCACTTATATGCATAAATGTTTAATAAATAAGGTTGTCCGGTTCAACTTAATTTTTAGTAACTTCCATTTGATTTGGAAGTCGATGATTCGAATTTTGGCTTATTATATGCATCACATGTTTATTGCTTTACTTATACCTTAAAGAGCCTTAGGGTATATGGTACTTATAAAATTAGTGATTGGAAAATGTTGCTTAATTATTTTCACCTGTAAGAGCCTAAGGGTATATGGTGTAAATAATATTACTTGATTTATGTCTTAAAGAGCCTAAGGTTATATGACATGAATTAAGGCAAAAGCAACAAAAGCCAAAATTTCGTTCACTTCATCGGTTTTTCAAGGATAAGGGTGGAAGCTAAATTTTATTTTCAACCGTCCCGCTTTATTTTTGGATTAATTAAATATCGAAACAAGTCTTAAAGAGCCTTCGGGTATATGACTTAAGTAAAATCTTGAGATACAAACTTAGGATTTGCGGGAGGAAAAGTAATACACAATTAGTATTTATGAGTAGTGTTAGTATCATGACTTATATTTGACAATGATCTTGTTTTTAAGCTTAGTATGGAAAAGTGAAAGTTAGGGACGATGAGTTTATTTTGCTTGTTCTATGATCCTTACTATTATCAAAAGCATAATAATAAGAAGTATTGAAGTATGGAAAGTGATGAAAAAGTAAAAAAAAAAGGGAAAATGTTGAAAAAGGAAAAACGGGGTGATAGGATATGAAACTAGATAGATCTTCTAGCCTTTGTGGTTGTATAGTACTTATGTAATCACAAGCATATACGTGAGAGACTCTAACAATTGTTTAGGCGGAAACTAAACAATGCAGTATAAAGAAGAACAAAATATAAACAATGATCCTCTATGGATCTCTTTATTGATAATAAACTGTTTGTGTGATTCGTAATCGGTACAAAACCCTAATGCTAAAGGTTTCTTTTATAGAGAAGAAACCCTAAATTGCCAAACAAGATAACTAAAAACTCTCTTCCTAATATATCGTAAGAGATATACATCAATCTCTTCCTAATATATCTCATTCCTATCTTCATGAGATAACTCTAGAATATAACTATAATTCTTGCATACAATAATCACGTCTATAATTAAGATCAGCAGATTCTATATCTGTCAGCAGAAATGAGAACATGACCAGCAGGAACATAATCAGCAGAAACCACTTAATGCCATCAGCAGAAACGAACATCTCTAACAGCAGAAACGACACTTAATGGTTTTCAATAATTCCCAACAATCCTCCCCTAAACTTGGTTTTGACTCCGTTAATTCCAAGTTTCTAGATAGATCTTCTCGAAGCAAGAGGATTGAGTAGTAGCAGAAACAAAGTAATCAGCAAATAGAGATGAAGACAGCAAGAACAAACGAACCAGCAGCATCACAAATACCAGCAGATACAATGTAACCAGCAGCAATAATACAAGCAGCAGAAACCGTAGCAGCAGCATCCAAAACAGCAGCATCAAAAGAAACAGCATGAACTCGATGAACAGCAGAATCAAATGAAGTAGCAACATCAAAGAACAGCAGCTTCCAGTCTTTGCAGCAACATAAGTAGATTTGATAAGCCTTTACCAAGTAGCTACTCACTCTTGGGCTAGATGATACTTTGGTGAAAACAAACACCCTGGTGTAACAAAAACCAGTCCAATTTCTCAGAACGTGAATCAAGGGTGAATTGGAATACCCTAACAGTTTTTGGCAAACCGTCACAGCCATACAACGGATTTGACATGTCTTTACCTGTAGCCGTTTGCTCAGGACTAGCCAACTCTTCATACACAGAGTAATATGGTGAGTCGATAACCATACAATTTTTAGTAAATTGTCAACTATCAACGGATTTGAGAAAGTCTTTACCAAGAGCCGTACCCTCTTGGACTAGCCACTCTTTGTTACAAGAACATGGTGAGTGAAGGCCATAGGATTTTTAGCAAACCCTTACAGCTATCAACGGATTTGAGTTACACACCAAAGCCGTTTGCAATGGTGAGCCAGACTCTTTCTTGGCTGTTAGCCATGGTGAGCTGAAAACCATTTGTCGTGCAGTGCAAGCACTAACACCAAAGTTATACAACACTATACTACAAAAATGTATCTAAATTAATAGAAAACTAAGAATACACACATTTTTTTTTTTTAAATATGAACGAAACTATGGAAAACAAACACTAACTAAGACACAAACTTACAGAGGAGCAGATGCAAGACACTCATAGGATTCTCGTAAGCCAGCTTGAACACTCAGAAACAACTTACATAGGAGCAGATGCAATACACTCATATGCTTGCCTTAAGCCAGCCTGGACCGTCTGAATGATATTCCCAGCAACAACAACATCCCGACAATACGAGGGTGGAACTGTGAGCCTGTGGTGTAACATACTTTAAGCAATGGTTTGTTGCCCGGATAGGATAGAACTTGTCCACAAACATATACACAGTCTTCCCATTTGTCAAATCCAGAACATGAACAGAACTCTTAGGATACAACTTCCAGCTACTCACAATCCATTCATCTTGTGTACGCCAAAAGTCTTCCACGTCATCAGGATGAAGTGACTGACACAACATATTCACATCCCTCCAGAGTTATAAACCAATATCTACTTCTGGGTTTAACCGAAAGTACCTATTCATCCGTCGATGCAAAAGAAGGAGATCCTCACGATAAACATGAGGTAGCAACTCTTTCAAGTAGGTAAAGTACTTTTGCCGCCTGTACCCTGATAATAACAGGAAATATAATTTGTTACAGCGGACACTCACAACCTCTCAATCTTTAAATTCACCATATGGAAGAGGGGAAATATAATTCTCCATGTCATCATTACTCTCACTCTCAGAACTGAAAAAGTCCTCAACAAGTTTATCCCATAGGAAGTCATCACTTCTCACCCCAAGATGTTTACTACGAGACCGAGGAGGAGAAGAGGCAGACTCAGAAACGGTTTCAACCTTAACCCGTGGATCAACAATCTCATTCATCAGATAGCGTTGTACTCAACACAACACATCACCATAAATAGACTTACCCCGAAAGATAAATCCTCAGCAATCAATTCGTCATCTGAGGTCAGGGTCAGCAACAACTTCGTACATAACCCAATCTGCTCTTCCTCATCACTTTCAAGGAAAAACTCATTAATATCCCCTGATGTGGATTCAAACAAGACAGCAATTGGTATTTGATCAGTAGATACATTGGACGGTGAAGGTCCACCTTAACGGAGATTGGTCCAAATAACTGAGGATATCTGTGAAGTCCTCGCAGCCTCTTTCCCTTCCCAAATATGCGATCTTGTTATGATCATCTTTGTACTCGATTGCCGCCATTGTTGATATTGAATTTAGGTTTGAAGATACAGAGTATACATAGGAAATGATTTTGGTGTATGTTGTGGGAAAGTATGAAAAATAGATTTGCATTAAATTGGTTTAATTTTGCCCAAATTTATGAAAAGATAACCTTTAATTTGATTGTAAAATTTAATCTAGGAAGTTGAAATAATTAAGTGAAAAGCAACTTGTACGCCACCTATTCAGGCAAGTGGTAACCGCCAATCACCAATTTAATAAGATTTAAATGAAAACTATTCAACTTCCATTTTTAAGACCAGCAGATATTAAAGTCAACCATCAGTACCCACTCTAAAACCAGCAGAAATAAGGTCATACAGCAGAATAATAATGAGCACACAACTATTCATTCAGCAGATACAATGTAATAGCACCAGCATGATTGGGAGACAACCACAGAAGACTAATATAATGAACTAGTGGCAGAGACCAACCAACCAGCAATATCAAACTGAGCACAGCAGAAACTAAGTTGAGACAGCAGAAACAAGTTACTACCAGCAGAAATAAATCAGCCAGCAGAAACATGATACTACCATCACAAACCAGTTCAGCAGCATAAATAGATGTATTGACAGCATAAACAACTTCAGCAGCATGAATGTATTCAGCCAGCAGAAAGAGTCAACCAACAGCAGAAACCATGCAAACAGCAGGAACACACACGCTATCAGCAGAAATGAATCCACCAGCAGAAGTATGCCAGCAGAATCATAGTACTACCAGCAGCAACCAGCCTGTCAGCAGGAAGAATGTACAACTAGCAGCAGTATTGACTACCTGCAATCACAAGAAAATAATATCCCACAAAACACCATATCTACCTGCGAGAAAGTTAGAATATACAAGTATACAACAACAAGCCTCCCCTTAGGCTTATACCTCCCCTCAATTCAAGAAAGAGGGATTCACCATCCCAATATGGACCACCAGATACTCAAATCTTGGTCCATCAAATGCCTTGGTCAGTAAATCAGCCACATTATCATCGGTGTGAATCTTCAGCACCTGTATCAAGTTCTTCTCATTGGCATCTCTTATAAAGTGATGCCTAATCTCAATATGCTTGGTCCTCTGATGAAAGACTGGGTTCTTCACAATGCAAATGGTGCTCTGGTTGTCTATGAAGATTTTGGTATTCATGAAGTTGAATCCATAATCCAGCAACTGGTTCTGAATCCAGAGTACCTGTCCACAGCAGCTAGCAGCAGCAACATACTCGGCTTCTGTTGACGAAGTAGCCACAATAGTCTGCTTCTTGCACTGCCATGAAATTAATCTTCTGCCCAGAAATTGACATCCACCTGTGGTGGATTTCCTATCACCATGAGAACCAGCATAATCACTATCACTGTAGGCTTCCAACTGAAAAGGAGAATCGTTAGGATACCACAAGCCTAATTTTGGTTGCCCTTTTAGATACTTGAATATCTTCTTGACCGCATTCAGATGAGAAGTCAGTGGAGTAACTTGATGTCTGGAACAGGCACTAACCGCAAACATTATGTCAGGTCTTGAAGCTGTGAGATACATAAGTGACCCAATCATGGATCTGTACAAATGTACATTAACTGGAGGATCAGTTTCATCTTTCAATTTGGTCTTAGCAGCTTCATAGGGTGTTGTTGCAGTTCTGACAGATTCCATGTCAAACTTTGTAAGCATGTCTTTAACATACCTGTCTTGGCTGATAAACGTACCATCAGGCAACTGTTTCACCTGTAGACCTAAGAAGAAAGTCATCTCTCCCATAGCACTCATTTCAAATTCTCCCTTCATCAACACCTCAAATTCGGCACACCAGGCTTTATTGGTGGATCCAAAAATGATGTCATCCACATAAACCTGTACCAAAATTATATCCCTGGAATCTTTCTTGATGAAAAGCGTCTTGTCAATAGTACCTCTTCTATAATTGTGTTGTAACAGAAAAGCAGACAATCTTGCATACCAGGCTCTAGGTGCTTGATGAAGTCCATACAAAGCTTTGACCACTCTGTACACATGCTTTGGGAAGTAAGGATCTTCAAAGCCTTTAGGCTGAGTGACATACACTTCTTCTTCAATTTCTCCATAGAGAAAGGCACTCTTTACATCCATCTGATATACCAGGAAGCCCATATAAGAAGCAAAAGCCAAAAACAGTCTGATTGCCTCTATTCTGGCCACTGGTGCAAATACCTCATCATAATCAATGCCCTCCTCTTGTCTGTGTCCCTGTGCAACCAACCTTGCTTTATTCCTTACAACTATTCCTCTGGCATCCCTCTTGTTCTTCAAAATCTATTTTGTCCCTATTGCATTTTTGCCAGCAGGTAAAGGGACAAGTGTCCATACTTTCTGGTTGATGAACTGTTGCATCTCTTCTTGCATAGCAGCAACCCAATCAGGATCCTCAAGTGCTTTAGCTATACTAGTTGGTTCTAACTGAGAAAGGAAGCAAGCAAACAGATAATGAAGTTGATCTGTATGATTGGTCCTTTGTTGATCTTGAATATATCCAATGAAAGCACTTTCACCAAACTTGGATTTTTGAGCTCTGCTTCTTGTCAGAACTGGAGAAGCAAGATCACCAAGAATCTATGACTGAGGATGAATTGTGTTCACCCTTTTTGTAGGAACTGGATTCACTTCTACAGCAGGTGCTAAATTTGTAAGAGTAGCACTAAAATCATCATCATAAGAGGAAGATGTGAAAATGCCAAATGAGAGTTAATCCTTGCACACATCAGAAGGGACTGGAAATCATGTAGTGTTTTCACTTGAGCCTAATGATTGACCAGGAGGAAGTGTAGACTCATCAGCATGTACAGGAATGAAGTCAGCAGAAACAGATGTACTGACAGCAGGATTGCCCTGACCAGCAGGTTCATAACTACCAGCAGGTTGAAAACTACCAGCAGGATTACCACCAGCAGGATCACTACCAGCAGAAGTACTACCAGCAGATACACCACCAGCAGAATCAATGCCAGCAGGATCCCTATCAGCAGAAACACCTTGGTTTCGAATTTCAGCTTCAGCTTGACTTAGTATTTCTGCTGTTTCTTGTGAGAACAAATAACCATATCGTGCAGCTGCGTCCTTAGCTTCATATTCTTGTCGTTGAAGCTTAGCAAGCTCTTCTGCATAATCTGCATTGCGTTCCATAACACTAGGATCATTGCTTGATGAAGGACCTGCAAAACTGTTAGAAGGAAATGAAGGAACCACTATCACTTGCTCATCCACTTCTGAATCTGAGTCATGATCTTGTGTACCTGCATTTATGTTAGTTTCTTGTGTACCTGCAGGTTTGTCAGTTTTAAAACGAGTATAACCTAATGAATCAGTTAAATAGTCAAGGTCAAAGTACCACTCATGACCAATTCCCTGAACATTGGGTTTATCTTCTAAAAATCTCAGATTCATGGTTTCCTCTATCCTCTTGTTAGTTAAATTATAAACCCTATAGGCCTTGCTATTGGTAGCATAACCAACAAGATAACATTCATTAGCTTTACCTTCAAATTTTCCCAAATAGTCACTTGTATTAAGGATAGTTACTTGACACCCAAAAGGTTTAAGATGACCTATCTGAGGAACCTTCCCAGATATCAATTCATAAGGTGTTTTATTATGGGGATTAGTAATAGACACCCTGTTTAAGACATAGCAAGCCGTGCTAACAGCCTCAGTTCAAAACATAGTAGGCAATTTAGAGTCAGCCAACATGGTTCTAGCAGCCTCTATAAGAGTCCTATTTTTCCTCTCAGCAACCCTATTCTGTTGTGGGGTTCTGGGATTACTATAGTCCCTCTTAATTCCCTTTTCCCCACAGAGTTCTATAAGTTTTGCATTTTTGAACTCTGTCCCATTATCACACCTTATTCCTTTAACCTTTTTATTTAGCTGGTTTTCTATTAAGGCAATAAATTCTTTAAGGACATAAAATGTTTCATCCTTAGTACCCAAATAGAAAGTCCAAGTAAACCTGCTAAAGTCATCAGTAACCACTAAGGAGTAGTACTTCTGGTCAATACTCCTTATATTGGTAGGACCAAAAAGGTCCATATGCAGCAGTTGCAGAGTTTCAGTAATAAGTCTCACAGCAGAAATATGCTTGTAAGAAGCCTTATGTTGCTTTCCTTTGTTGCAGGCAACACAGTTGTGTTCATTGGTGAACACCTTGAGAGGTAACCCATCAACCAGACCTTCCTTAGCTAACTTGTTGATTGTTTTGAAGTTCACATGAGCCATCCTTCTGTGCCATCTGGTGGATTCATCCAAGGATGCTTTTGCTACTAAACAAGTAACATTTTGTTCTGGTTGTAGTTCTGAGATGCTGAAGGTGTAGAGATCACGTTCCCTAGGAATTCTGAGTACCACCTGACTTTCATCAGGTAATTGGAATTCTTCTGTAAGCACCAAACAATCAGTGTCTGTGAAGAGAACTTTGTTCTTTTTATCACAAATTTGTGATACAGAGAACAAGTTAAAGTGCTGCAGCTCTTCAACATAGTAGACATTTTCAAAGTCAAGCTTTGATGTCCTTATGGTGCCTTTTCCTGATATTCTACCATCTCCACCTCCAAATTTGACAATGCCTCCCTTGACCTGCACAAAATCATCAAGCTTCTCCTTGTTTCCTGTCATACTTCTTGAGCAACCACTGTCAACTATACCTATGTCATTATCTGTACTAGGATCACCCTACAAATCATACAACAACAACATTAGTACACTTGAGAGACCCAAGCCAGTTCTGACTTGAGCCTGCCTTGTGGATCATTAAGTGTGAAACCATGTGGATTGATGAGATCCACCATTACTCTTGGACCCCCAAAATGTACTTAATCGTTTCTTTTTGATGTTTTAGCATTTGTGAAGCATTTGGAGGAAAAGCACGTGACTTGGTCTCGATTTGGGAAGAAACGAGACAAAAACACAACACTTGACTTATCAGTGCGTGGAGACGGCGTCGGAATCAGTTGTGACGCCGTCAGAAGTAAACAGCGACGACGTCACCACGACTTGTGACGTCGTCACGATAACTGACTCAAAAGAAGCCTTTAGAAGATTCGGCGTGCCGACGGTGTTAGGATTTGTTGCGACGCCGTCGGGCCCTATTTTCTATATATACAAACCTTATTTTTTATATTTTAAGGAGGAAAAACGTAGAGTATCGTGGGATATCTTTGTAGCAACCATTATGGTCGAATTTTAGGGTTTCTAAACCCTTTTGTACTCACTCATACTCCATGTTTAATTGAAGTGGAGTTCTTTTACCCTTTTAATCGTTTCAATATGTCTATGTGTTGTTTGATTAATTGTTCTTCGCTTTTAATTAACATGCTTGGCTAAATCTAATTGTGTTTACTTATGATTGCATGAAATCTAGTTGTTTGATCTTTTATTATTGCTTCTTGTTGATGGTGTGCTCGTTAGGCTTTAGAAAACTAGTTATTTGATTCTTCATATCATAGCATAAACGTCTAGGGAAACGCGGCTATGTTAGAGGATACCTATGATTAGATCTCCATATCTAGATCACATTTGGGTGGATTCCGAGTTGAGTATTTATTGCACGTGAATTTACTATTGGACGTGAGCGGTGTCGGCAGGTAACCACCGTCTAGGTTGTCACGTAGATAGCGGACTTGACCAACCCGCTGCTGAATTAGGGAATACTTCATATTACATTAACAAGGATGATGGGCAATAAAATAAGAGAAAACAACTAGGGAGTAGTGCGTGAGTAGGTAAACACGTTTGTTTAACCATACGAGTTTTTCCCATCAATTTACTTTTCTGCATAATTAGGAGTAGTTTAATTTAGTAGTTTAATCAACCCCCTCTTAAAACCCGAGATTTACTTGCTTTCTAAAAAATATAAAAATAATCTTCCTTCAACCCTTAGACCTTAGTGAACATACAATTCGAGCCTACCCAAACTATTCCCTAGAGAACGATAATACTACACTACAACAGTTAGGTACATTGCCTAAGAGGGTTGTAAAACTTCTGCGTTGCAACCCACCACATCACTTTGCTCGAAAAGTATAAGTTAGGCTTGAGCTTGGCTTGATAGCTTGACGAGCTTCAATCATCTAGGCTTGAGCTCGGCTTGAGTAAAGCTCGAGCTTGGCTCGAAAAGCTTGAATTTATACATAAACATTTAATTCAATAGCTAAATTCTTCAATAGATTTATGAAAATATACAATGAGCACAAAAGCAAAGAACTTATACAAAACATTCGAGAAAAATAGGGTTTAAATTGTCCTAATAAACAATTAGTTATTATACCAATATTCTCGTTAGCCATAAGGTCATTTATATGAATATGTATAATAAAAATATATATGTTTTTAAGGCTTAAAAAGCTCGATAAAATCTCGAGCTCGAGCTATTAAAAGCTCGAACTCGGCTCGTTATGCGTTTCGTGAATAGGGCACGAGATCGGGCTTGAGCTCGATAAAAGCTCGACTCGATCGAGCCAAGCTCAAGCTCGAGCTCAAGTTACTTGATAAAAGCTTGGCTTGTTTGCACCCGTAAGTGCTAGACTCAATTTCAAACCCCAGATACGATCATTTTAAAGTCAGCATTCGAGTGAGTATATATATGATGTCAAACAACATTTTTTTGTATTGTATTAGCATGGTTCTTGCACAATGTTGCAATGACAGCAGAAAAAAAATACATAGCGAGAATAATTAACGTCGATATGTAGTAATAGTAAAGAAAAAAGTCAGTGGTGGTTGTTAGGCGGTGGTAATTGTAGATTGTAGCTATAAGGAGGAGATCTGTGTGTCGTTCATTTTTAACGTAAAATTGATGCATAAACTTTGATTAAATACAGCAACTCGTCATCAAGATATATTTGTATGCCTCTTTAATAAAAAAAGGTATTAGATGTAACTCGATAGAAAATATATATTAAAATTACTAATGTGTCTAGTTGCAAGTTAATTTAAGATTGTTGTACTGGTAATTTTTTTTTTTTGAAATATGAGTTTATTAAAAAAAGAACATAGGCCATAAAGCGATACACAAAGAAGATAACCAACATCAAACACAACCTATGCAATCACTAGATATGGACATTCAAGCAACCTATCCACTAAGCATACTAGAAATAAAAAATTTAGTGCAAATATTACGATATTTAATCTACCTAGTCTCATTTGTTTTGTTTATGACAAACACGTAACTTGTAATATATAACGTAAAATGTAAAAGTTACTCGTAATCGTATTTTGTCTCAACATACATCAATATTTCTCGACGTCTCGAATCCTCGTATATTACAACACAGGTTCGTACATATTTGTTATGTGGCATTATGATCAAACCTCTTAACAAACCATTAAGAATGTTTAAAATACTTTTAAAGTATTTAAAAGATTAATCATTCTTTTTCGAACCTCATTTTACACTTGCTAAAATACATTTTATTTTTGCAAGTACACAACTAGACTTTTAAACAGTTTATTTTACAAAGTTTACTTACACTTTAAATGTACAAGTTTACCTTTTATTTTAAGAAAATAAAAATGCATTTTACATCATGCATAACATCACCATAATCTTCTCATATCTAAGCGAGATACTGAAAGATTTCACAAGATTTTGGGAGATTTGATATTCAAAATCCGGATTTGCAAAACTGTGTGATGGATCCCTTTCATTGCACTGGCCGGATCCCTTTTGGAAGGGATCCGCCGGATCCGAAGAACAGTAACATTTTTGCCTATAAATAGAAGGCTAAATCTCACCATTTTCTCATCCCTTTCACACACATTTTCTCTGCATTTTCATTCATTTAGATCAGTAGGAATACACATTAAACACCCTCATTTTCATATGATCATAATGCTTCTAACATTTCTTTTGTTGTAAGCATACTTCCAAGATGATCCACCAAAGTAAGCCTTAGAGATCTTGCCATTTCCATCCACCACAAAGCATATACATATGAAGATATACAAGATTGAAGATCTCATCATCTACATCCATTTGAAGGCTTCCCATCAATGGAAGTTCATTTAGATTAGTCATTCATATCCATTAGACACAATGTCTTGGATCATCATTGTACTCACATTTGTATCATTATCTTGTATCACCAACTAGATTAGATGGTTTATGTGTTTGTGTCATAAAAACACAAGGTTTGTTATGTTGGGTCATAAAACATAACGGGTTTGGGTTGGTTCTACCCAGTGTGTAAGAACCGGTATTTAGCTTTGTATCGGATAAAGTGTAAGCGACGTTAGGTTGGTTCTACCTTGAACTAGGACTCGGTATTTAGCTTTGTACCAGAAAAAGTGTAAGCGACATTATGTAAGGTTTTCTCCGCCGAGAAGGGAGCTTGTTGATCTAGTTGAATAACTCTCGAGTTGGGTACTCGGGGAGTAGAGTAGGGCGGAGAGGAGCTCCATGACCGAACCACTATAAATCATCGTCTCCGATTTGCATTCTCTTTTATTTATCACTCTCTATCTATTTTATGTTTATGATTGTGTTGTGACTTGATGCTTATGCTTGTGTTGTGACTTGATGCTTATGCTTGTGTTGTGACAACTTGCTTATTCCATGCTTTCCATTATTCATACAGTCATAGACTATAATTGGTACTTTTCATATTACGTCAAGTTTGATCGGGTATTTGATACATAAGTTTTAAGATTTTAAACGAAAACATATTCACCCCCCTCTACGTTTTCCACAATTGGTATCAGAGTCATGTGGCTCTAGTTTTCAAAACAAATGGTTTTTAAAACCGAGTACGATCCATATATCAAATTATCCGTGAAGCGGGACATAATATGAAAAGTCTGTCATTGTTTTATACTTAGAAGTTTTGTTGTAGAATATCTTTGTTATACAAGCTTGAATAATGATTGGAATTTGTTATATAAGATTACTTTAAAGTCTACCAAGTTTTAAACCTTGTTGTCGGGTCGAAATATGTGTTTTTGTGAATCTGTGTCAGACCCGTGGATCCCTTTGTTAACAAAGGCCGAATCCCTTTTGAAAGGGATCCGGCTGACCCGGATCCTCAGTGGATTTTTCACATTTTTTGTCAACTTTGAAAGCTCGTAAAAAATTAACTGTAAGTCCGTAGGAGTCGTGTCACCTACATGTTTTTATTAAAAGTCGAAGGGAATTGAGTCTACTTTCTAATATTTGGTTACAGGTTCTTATTAAAAGTTTAAAGGAGTCAAATTAGCAAAATACTACGGTGTCTAAAATTTTAAGTTTCGTATTAACATAGAAACTCAAACTATTGAGTCGGGCAATTTAAGTTGGTATCATTTTAACATTGATACATACTCTTTTGAAATAAAAGTATTTTGGAAACTAATCAAGCTTGGTATACATCGTCGTATTCAACGCAAGGCGAAGAAATGTTTTTTTCGTATACTATGCTAAATGACTAGTTGTTTTGCTTTGCATTGTTTATATATCTTGATTGTATGCTTATGTCAAATCGTATTTGAGCTTGTTTATTTGTGAAACATATGTGTCTACCTTATCATGTTTTTCATTCGCTTGTTTGTCGATTCAGGTTCTTAAAGAATATTTACGAATCAATATGGTGTTAAAAGAAGTGTTCGGGCTAACTCCTAGTTTTGTTAAAATGTATTTTCGTAAATGTTTAGGTAAATCATATTAGTAGAAATGATGTTGAAAATATGTAATACGCTATATGACTACTTGTCTCACCTTGTTTAGTATTGCATATTCTTTATGTCTTGTAGTTGAGTTGTTTGTTTATGTAACATAAGTGTCATGTTTGCCATGTTGTTTGTTCATTTGATTGTCGATTTCATGTTTTCGCATAATAAGAGCTTATGCTAGGTTTCGTGCACCTCGTATAGGCATATATCTCTTTATTTTCATATGCTATATCAACATCTTACATAATCTCAATATCTTAATAAACAACTTAAGAATAAGAACTAAGTAACTTAGTTAAGTGTTTTGAAAAATATTGTTATAAAATATATGCACATCAAACATAATAACAAATTGTTTTTCGCTCAAACAAATTAGATGACATTCTTAATTAATTAAAACTTACATGTCGTCTCTATTATTTAACACTCAAGACTAGGATTGGGCTTGATGGAACACGCTCCATAAATATTTGATTTGGTTTCCTTTATACGGGTGAAATGTAAGGGCTTAGGAATATCTTGAGTAGTGAAACAACTCATTATTCAAAATATGATTGTATTCACAAAATTCGATCTCCTCACCGGTTTTGAGTGTGAACACGAAATCAGACATATTATTTGCCTAGAACTTAGGATATATCTAATCGTAACTCATTTACGGCCCTAGATATTATTCTAAATCTACATGTTTAATCACCCTCGGTTAAACATGAAAATGATTGTGTCCTTTTCCAAGATGACGAAAGAATATGACTCGGTTTGTAACTCGCACTTGCAATAAAGACGTCATATTGAATCTACGTGTTCAAATGGTCGTGTTCCAAATCTTGACTCACGACAATGACTAAGATACACATCGAAGTAGGATTGACAAACTGAATGTTTAATCCAAAATACTCAAGTAAATTATTTTGCAACACAAATATAATTAGTGGGTTAAGTCTATATATTACCAACATACTTTCTCAATTTTACACATCTAGGTAACCAACTTTAAATATTATCAATAGAGTCATTGAAACTGGCTAATTTGTAATAATATAGGTAATTTGACCTGCTAATTTTTCCACGTAATTAAATATTTCTTTTTTTTCACGTGTATGTATACTCCATCTTATTTTTCCACCATTTGTTAATAATTATAAAATATTTTCCTTATCTTCTTATTACAATTTGTAACCACTCTTTCTTGTATCCATAAATCACGTCACCACCCATCAAACCATATTTTCATTATTTCATAAACATTGTTTCCTCAAAAACCCCTTTCTTAAAAAATAAAAAAAACAACGTCGGGGAATCACGAACACGTGGTGACAAAGCTTCCGTCATGAACACACCACCGTCGGAGTTAACTAAAGGGTTGATCTTGAAGCTTTTTAAAATGGGTCTTCGTTCGTAAAGCTTCGAGGGCTTAATTGATGAAGTTTATGTCATTGTGTATGTGTAAGGGTTTTGGTTAATTTGATAATAAAGCACGGTTTTATAGGTGGGTTGGGTGTATTTTGTTAGTAAGTAAGCCTTATTGCTTATACGATTCATATTTGTTTGTTTATTAAGATATGCTTAATGATGATGATGTGTAGGAATGATTAAAGTCAACTACGGCAAAACAAATTGTTTCCATCAGTTATCAGAGAGTTTTACGTATTTTGTTTTTGGTTATATTTTGTTAGGGAATTGTGATGATGATTGTAATAGGGGTTTTGCTATTTGAATATTTGAAAAATATGAGTTAAATAATTTACGGTGAAAAGATGGGATGTTAAAGGGTCATAATGGACTACTTTTTTGGTGATAGTGCCGGAATATACTTCTGTCTCGCCGGAACTTGCTGCTGCTTTGCCAGAATTTGCTGGTGCCGCCGAAGAAGACAAGGTGAAGAGGATAATGTTTAGTATGTGTGTTTGGATATAGGTTTAGAAAGAGTGATGTGTAATATGTACACTACTCTTTTATAAGGTAATACATGTCATCATTAAAAAAAGTCAAACATGAGGTGGTATTTCTAATTAAGTAAAAAAAGGAAAAATATGACGTGTCGGTCATTTTATAGTTTCAACCGGTAGCATGAGGTTATATTGACTATATTGTCGCAAATTTAAAAGTTTTGATGACTATATTGGTAATAAAATAAGTTGGTTACCTAGATCGGTAAAAAATTGAAAGTTCGTTGGTAATATATTGACTTAACCCTATAATTAGTCGTATTCGAAACTCCAAAATTTCGAGCTTTCCAACTACTTTATTTGAACTCCCTCAACCTACTCAAATGTCCACTATGTAACGGTCAAACCCAACTCTCATATTTCTTTTCTATAAATTTCAAACATCCACACTCCATCACTCACCTCATTCAAAAATCAAAAACACCTCATTTTCCTCTCACTCAAACACCAAAATTTCCTCATCAATGGAAAACATCTTCAAAAATTTTAGCCCTGTCATGATCGTCATCATCATCTCGCTCATGATGCTTCTCTATCCGAAACTCAAGTTTCCGCATGGAGATTTGTTCTTTGTCTTGGGGTTTTATATTTTCGTTATTTACCCAATCCTTTGTATTGTTTTGAGCATTGAAATGAAATATAATTATAATCATTGTGTTTAGATCTTCCGTTGTTATTTTTATATCGTTGGTTATACATATTTTCATGCAAACCACACACTTTTGTCACGATCTTCCGCTAGGCACACGTTCAAATTAGTTACTGGACTACTTAAGTAATAACGAAAATATTTGTAAGTAAAATCAACCACAAACTAATACTTACGTCAAAAATTATAAAAAGAGGAGACCATTTTCTCTTATAAAACCCGGATCCCTTCGTAACAAAGGCCGGATCCCTTTCAAAAAGGCATCCGACAAATCCGGCCATCTGATACTCAAAAATATCAGCTTCTTAGTGCCACTGTTAAAAACGTCTCCCTCTCCAAAACCACCATTGACGAACTGAAACACAACCATTCTCTTCACCACGTTCAATCATCAAATCATGTTTCTAATCTATATTTTTCATCCTTTTTTTGATTTAATCTTAGAGTATTATTTTTCTCATAATTATGGTTTATAAAAATTATGCATTCATAATCAACAAGTTTAATGTAGACAACTAATTATACTACCCTTAGTTAGGAATTGCATCTTTGTATTAACTTAAAAATCGAATTATGCATATAAACCTCATGTCAAAATCTTTGAAAAATCAATCACAACTAGGATCATCGGGATAAAACAATGTACTACGCGTTGTTAATACATGTAAAAACGGTTTTCAAACTCAAAAGCATATTTTCAATAAGATATTTGCATTGCACATACATGTCATATACACTTCGAAATTTTCATTTCATACTCCTTATCAAACAAATAGTAAGTATGAGTTTTCTTTTGTTAGTCAATCAAGACCACTTGCATTCCACAACATGTTTTTGATTACATGTTTTTGTTTGATATGATTAATTATTTTGACACTATCTTAGTGTTTGATAACTATTTGATTAATAGTCAAATGTGTAAACCTTGGAAAGGTTTTATATTTATAAAGCTTTTATGATTATATGTTTCATGCTACTAAATGTCTTGGCTTAAACATGATTTGCATGATATTTGCTTTTGAAGTAATTATGTGCCTTATATGATGCTTCGCATTATTAACATGTTACTTGTGAACTCATAATATGTCATTTTGATACATAATGATTGTTTGAAAACTCTTGTTTTTTTGTTGGCATCTATTCGTAGGATGATCTCATCGATACATGATTAAACATGGGTTGCTTGAATTTTTCATCTTACTATTTATATGACAAAATATTTTTGGTATGATAAACATCTAGAAGTCTTTTTGTCCTACACATTAATCTCGTAGACAATGTTATTTGATTTTTTTGCTACTTGTGCACTTATATTATGTCAAAATATTTTTGCTTGAATTTTTCATCTATTCGTAGGATGATCTCATCGATACATGATTAAACATGGGTTGCTTGAATTTTTCATCTTACTCTTTATATGACAATGTTATTTGATTTTTTTGCTACTTGTTCACTTATATTATGTCAAAATATTTTTGGTATGATAAATATTTAGAAGTCTTTTTGTCCTACACATTAATCTCGTAGACTATTGAGTTAATTCATGGCTAAGTATACTTTCATGTTTAAGTGTCTACTCCATTATCTAAATCACCATCATAGAATCTAGTGCCTATTTTGACACACACCTTACACGTCATTGTTAGTGCAAATGATCTCCTTCAACACTAGCTCAACTCGTAGAATTATCTGATATTTTATTTCGAGTATGTATTATGGCACTTTAAACTAGTTGCAAAAGTTTCCCTCCTTTACACTTAATATGCGAGTCTTTCTATTTATGTGTCTATTTGTGAACATGTTTTGTTCATACATATATGTGTCTACTTATTACAGTTCCCGTGATAATATGTGAACGAGTTTCCTTTGTATTTGTTGGCAAAATTGTTTATATTATCATGGTGTAGGATGCTACTCTTACTTTTATCTTGTGTAAGATTTAAAACTAACTTGTTTGGATTTGTGTAGGTCGATAAAGATCGATTTCTTTTTCAAGTTAATTTGTGCTCATTCGCACATTTGTCATAATTTGATCCATATCTTTCGTTACATGTTCATATATACATAATCATCGTTACCGCTTTATTAATAAGCATACATTGTTTGTTGCTTGCATTGACATCACCATCTTCCGCCACCTATTTCACTACTCACAAAGTTATCATGTCTAGCACCTCAGGTGCTTCATCAACTAACAAGGTAAGGTTTAGTGATAAACCTTTTTACTTCTATCAAACTTGAGTCATCCACCAAGTCATCTTCACAAAAAGATTCACCATAAAACTTTCCACCATAACCACAACTCGACAGTCGACACTCATAAGCATATTTGCTTTTGTTATCATAAGCCAAATGAATTTCGCAATGAAATGCATCTCATTCTCGAACACATCCTTATAACCTTGAACAACCTCACCAAAACCAACCACGATGATGCAAGTAATAAGATTATATTTTGGATTATCTTTGCTTCTAGTTTATTTTTCTAGGAGTTTCTTTTAAAGTATCATATTGCATTCTACTTTTTCCTTATATTGCATCACATATACATCTTATTATATATGACTTCCTCGAAAGACGGAGTATATATTGCACTAATCTTTTCTTTGTAGGTTCATATTCATATATACACTTTAATGTGTATGGCACTCTCGTCTATGGACAAAAGGGGCTTAGATTATTTTTTGACGGGATATAAACATTGTTGTATATGTCATCCTCGCCTATGGACGAAATTTGTACTAATCATTTTATTTCTTCTTAGGGTCACTCATATACACGATGTTGTACATGGCATACTTGTCTCTGGACGAAGTTTGCATTTATTATTTTTCTTTTGTAGGTTCAAGCATATACACTTTGTGGTATATGGCATACTCATCCAAGGATGAAGTTTGCAACGTTTATTTTTTTTGTAAGTTCATCTTGGCGCCCTCGAACAAGGGGGAGCATTCATCAAACAATCATATTAGGTCGTCTATACACTTGTTGTATATGACATATTTTTCTAAGGACGAAAGCTATTATTCCACTCATTTTTGTTTTGTAGGATCATACTTGACGCCCTCGAGCAAGGGGGAGCTTTCATCGAGCATTTATAGAGTGCATCTTATATACACTTTGTTGTATATATTTTACTCGTCCAAGGACGAATCTAGTTTTGTACTAATTTCTGTTTGTAGCTTTTTAATCGTATCTTGACGCCTCAAATAAGGGGGAGCATGCACGCATTCATCATCATGTTTACTCTTCGACACTCCTTTGCGTTTTGACAAAAGGAAGATTTCATTTTCTTCATCACATAGTTCTCCTATTTTATTTATTATGTTTGTTTTACCAAACTAATAGTTGCACGAAAACTAACATTATTGTAGATTAGCCTTCAAATTTGATCCATGGAGACAATAACCTAGGTGATGCAACAACAAAATCGGTTGGAGTAGACAATTTAACTTCACTAGGGATGATGCAAGCTCGCCTTTCTGGGAGAAATGAAGTTAAACTCCAAGGATACAACCTTTTTGTTTTGACAAAAGAGGAAGAAGAGTGAAAACGGATAAGGTAGTGTAAAGGTATTACAGGGATACAAGTAACTTTTACATTTTACTATATATTACGTTTACATATTTTGTCATCATCAAAAAGGGGGCGATTGTTAGTGCAAATATTACGATATTTAATCTACACAATCTCGTTTGTTTTGTTGATGACAAACACGTAACTTGTAATACATAACGTAAAATGTAAAAGTTACTCGTAATCATATTTTGTATCAACATACATCAACATCTCTCGACGTCTCGAATCCTCATATGTTACAACACAGGTTCGTACATGTTTGTTATGTGGCATTATGATCAAACCTCTTAATAAACCATTAAGAATGTTTAAAATACTTTTTAGAGTCATCAAGTATTTAAAAGATTTTTTTTGGGTAAAGGGTTTCCCCGGTAAATGTATTACTCCAAAAAAGCGGTTCAGTACAAAGGATGTGGGTGAGTCCCACATCTCAGCCCGTTGCATAGGCAAAAAAGTAAACATAACAAGCACAACTACTCCATAGGAGGATACTACTAAGACTAGATTACAATTGACTCGACAAACATCAAAAATTTTATTTCTTCTTCCTGCCACGGACCGTGATATCAAGATCATCACAAATAGACTGCAGGTGCTCGGACAAATCATGATTTTCGTACATATCATCATCATACGGGTCATAATCATCATTGTGCGGATAAGAATCCCTCCATTGTTCCAACAAGCTATTAGTACCATAACCTTTATCACTTCGATCTTTAGCACTCGTTGGAATCATTAAGTTAGCAGTTTCATCAAATACGACTTCCACTTCACTATCACTTTTCACAATACCCGTAGGAACTAGCAGGTTCCCGTCATTATCCAACAGCCTAAGTTTACCTTCACTAATTTGTCGTTCTATTTTATCGATTTTCTCACCAATAGGAGTATTACTAGCAAACTCCCCATCATTAGCCTCATTATTTCCCAAATTACTAGTCCCCCCATTGGTACCAAACTCCACATCATTATCAACCAAATTAAGAACATAAAAAGGATTTGAATTACTAACCTCAATAGTAGGTTCCACACATTTCTTCTTATTACCACTAGAACTAGTATTAGGCTTTTTGGTAACATGTCAATATTCTTTTTGAGATTTAAAATCCATTTTTGGACCAACCGGAACACCTCGAGAGGCTTGACTAGGCTTCTTCACAGTCTTTTTCTCACTAGCACCTGTATTCTTCTGACATTCCTCATGAATGTGTCTAAAAAACTTACAAGACGAGCACCTAGGAGG